>LPNX011151533.1:140034-172744 GCA_001517045.1 Pseudotsuga menziesii
TAAATTTACTGCTGGTTTAGTAATCTGTATTCATAACGATTTTCTGCTATTTCGCAAGTTTGTTTCATTTTCCCATACATTTATTTTATTTCATTATTGTCTATAATTATTTGGTTTATTCATATATTTCATTGTTAAACACTTAAGCCATAAGTTCAATCATAGCTTAAATCTCTAAATTGTTTTATTTTTTATAATCTTATAAAGTGGTAACTTATTTTTGACTCCATTATCTAGGCACTGGTCTTGTTTTTTATAAGGTCTTAGCCTCATTCTGTAAACGATCCCTTTAATTAATCCTTAATTAATTAATAAACCTGGAACATAGTCTTTCCATAGGGACTACCCCGCTTGGCTCTGTTGGGATCTTGCCTAAACGGAGGAGTTGCGGACTGAGGTGACAGTGGTCCCCAACTCTCACTTGCCCCCAAGGACACACATAGCAGGTTGTGACTTTCCTGCACCTTAAAGTGTGAATTAGGCGGCAACATAGTCCATTTGGATGGATCCCCCTAAAGTGACACCAAATTTTCTAGATAATAGGATGCCCTATTTATCCAGCACATCTATGACGAGGATATCCATGGTAACATGGATGTCCGGATACTTGGCTAATCTTACGTGTTGCCTTTCAATCATACCTTCAACTTTGACAGGTCTAGAGTCCATGGCACATACATTTTGGTAGGGGCGAGTGGTTCTAAGGCCAAGCTGCTGCATGACCTTCTTAGTCATAATGTTGGATCCAGACCTTGAATCTAGCATACAGTTGTGCAGGAGAAAATCACCTATCATCAATGACATGTAGAAAGGCGAGTGATCTTCTTTACAGGGGGATCTCCACAAACATTTTCCTGACTAGGTGAAAGTTGTTCTATTGTATTGGCAAAAGTCACTTTCTTAAGAGCTGTAGATCTTTCAGGTGCAACTATCTTTGAGGTAGGGAGGGGATCATTATCAACTTGAGGCTCTAACATCTTTAACAATTTATATTTTTGACCAAGGATTTTACATAACTCAAGTACGGGAACCGGAACTTTGGAGTTTTCCAACCAACTACCTAAATCAAAAGTTAGAGCAACAGAATCTAACTTATCATTTATTTCTGGAGGAATGTCAGAAATTGTTACTGTTGTCCGCCGATTGCACACTAGCAGCAACAATCTTCCGAAAGCTGTCTTCTCACTCGAGAAAGTGGGAGAGGTGTGACCTTGGGGGCAAGCACAGAGCCAGGTAGTGTCACCTACTCTTAGCTCCTCCGTTTAAGCTAACTCCTAATGAAGCCAAGGGGGGGTAGTCCCTAACAAAGAGTTTCTATGGCTCAATGTGTTTAAGTTAAGTTTTAATGTTCAAATGACGCGGATGGGTGTTGTTTAGGAGTTATTATGATGAAAGATGATTATAATTACGGAAATTTGAACACAAGACAAAGGCAATCCACGTTGCTGCATTGGATTAAAAGATGAACAATATATCAAGAACTTGTAAACATAAAAGTGCATTCAGAGACATATTTTATAAATCAAAGGACAAATGGTCCAGATTAATAATACGCGTGAAATGATAGACCAGTGCCATATGGAGTTGAAGATCTGCAATGCTTTGAAGAATAACAAAGATACAAGTCTTGAAATAAAGCTAGTGGATATGTTATGTGAGTGCTCTTGGTACGTTTTAAATATTTTAATGGTCTTGTTTATTATGGCTTGAAAGAAGGTATTAGAGACCAACTAGGAAAGTGTTCAAAGTCATTCTGTTCTAGACATGTCGGCCCGTCCAGTATCCCGGGCTGGTGTCCTGAAGGATTGACTAGCTAGCCATGACTCTAAGACAACGGGGAGTTTCGGTGCCCTTACTGAGAATAGACGTGAATGCTTTCTACAACATCGGTGCGTTGGTTATAGATAAAATTTTTATTAGGTTGTTATTGCAAGCTTAGCAAGTCTGTTCACCGTTCTGAGTACGAGCCCGACTATGAAAGTCGGCAGAGCATACTAGGTGAGGGATATCAACGAAGTAAATTAATTAGAGGGGGAATGTGAGTTGCAAAATTTTATTAGAATAATTAATTAAACCCTCCGACAAAGAGCGCTCTTGACTTTGTCTTATGACAAAAGTTCAAGAGTCTTATCTATTCTATATGCCTAAGTTCAAGGATGATGCAACAATTAATATGCTCTTCCGATAGAGAGTGCTCTTGACTTGGATTCCAGCAAGTTCAAGAAACTTAGAAATTAATTAATTAATTACAAAAAGCAGAGTACGTGAAAATAAAAGAAAAATTAAACAAACTCTCCGATAGAGAGCACTCTTGATCCACCTTACGGTCAGATTCAAGAGATTTTGGTTCTTTTTAATTTTTGCAATATTATATCAAATGAAAATAAACAAAACTTAAACTAAGTAATGAAACAAGAAACTTTATTTTCTAACTTTTACGAAAGCAAACTTCTAAATAATGAAACTACTCTTTCCTATTCTACTCTAGCAAATTATTATGCAAACATGAAAATAAAAGAGACGATACAAGCTTTCCCCAAATGGGGGAAGAGAGGTGTGGGAGCCTTTATACCACTTGCTTTTTATTAACTCTTTTACGATGCTTTCTTTTATTTCGCTTTTTGCCTCTTCCGAAAGAGCGGGGTGAGAAAGAGAAAGAGAGAAGAGGGAAATATTTTTGTCTTTTTGGTCTTTGCTTGCTCCATTGCTTGCCTTTAGCCTTTGGGCTTTTCTTGATTTTTCCTAGAAGTGAGAGCTTTAAAAAGGGAAACACACAAAGGCAAAAGAGGGCAGCAAACTAAAGTGAGAGAAGGCTGCAAAAGAAGAGAAGGAAGGTTGCAAACTAAGGCCAAAAGAGGGCTGCAAATTACAAGTAGAAAGAGCAAAAGCGGGTGACGAAAGAGGTAAAGAAAGAGGCTGCGAACTGAAGTGAAAGAAGGCTGCAAACTATTAAAGAGGACAGCCAACAAGGGCATACGGTTTGGTGAAAGATAAGTCACTTAAGCCCAAACCTTGCCTAACCCAAAAATCATAATTTTTTTACTTCGAATGATGAATAAAAGTAAGGAGAAAATGGTCAAACCTGTGGATCTTTTAAAGACACTTGGATCTCGTATAGCATCCAATTACCGGAAATTTGTACTTGACTCCAAGTGAAGAAGATGCAGCTGAGCTCAAACTTCTGCTTGGTTGGATGAAATGATCTGCAAAATAACAACTCATAGACTTGCCAAACAAAGGATTAGATCGTGTATTGTTGACAAATTGAAATAAAGAAGTAGCATGAAATATAACTGAATAAAACAATGCTCTTTTTCAATTTCTAAAAGTAAATCAATAAACAGATAACTTGCAAACCACAAATACCTGTTGTTATGTGCTTACAAAAGCCTTCCAAACCATAGATTCATAATCTCAAATAGACAAGAAAGAGAAGAATTAAAACAACATCACCTCATCCATCAAGCGCAATCATCCACAATATCACACCACATGAGCCTCCAAAGCCTTAATTTTATTCCAATGGTTACATGAAAGCAACAAACATTTACAAAGTTTCACCAGAGTTTCTCTACACAAAAATATCCACAGTAATAGAGTTGAAAGAGCCTCTATTTATACAAAGAAAGCAAGCTAAAACCCTAAAACCAAAAACCTTGACCTAACTAGCTCGGCACATAACTGAGAGCCCAAACCTAAAGATGAAGAGTTAAGAGTGAGGGGAGGCCTCCACCTAGGCAAGGCGCCCCCACTCCAACCCTAATCACTGAAAAGCAAGCCCTGATGAAGCCACACGTGTGAAGACACCCTCTTGAGGAGAGAGGAGCGTGAGCTTGAACGAAGAGGCGCAGGCTAGGTTTGGAGGAGCCACAGGATAGGTATGGAGGAGCCAATACCTAGAGATCATCAGTACAAGTCCCAGTTAAACCTCGATCAAATCACCCAGCAAATAAGCAAGCTCCAACTCACCCATGCGTGGTCATCACTGAGGGAGGCGAATTGGCCAAGTGGATGAGGACTCAATGCTCACTGAATGATGACTAAAGCCGAGTTTTGTTAACTCCAATCATCATTAATGCCCGATGCCATGTCATTCTGTATTTCATTTCGTTGAATTCGGATTAATTTGGAGAGATTTGGATTTTCTCCAAATTAATCGTTTTTATTAATTAATCAATATTTTCCCCAAAACTCACTTTTTTGAGAAAATATGAGTTATGTGGCCGAATGATGATCTAAAACTTGGATCTGGCTGGCAGACTGATCATGAATGATTTTTGGCTTAAGGTTAGAGCTTTCAATCACTGGATTCGGGATCCGGATGACTGACATATTACAAATTGAAATTTTTCCATTTAAACTATGGAAAAATTTAATTTAAAACTTAGTAAAAATTAAAAAATTAAAAAATTAAAAAATTAAAAAATTAAAAATTAAAAATTTTGACGCGTCCGATAATTTTTTTTTCAGAATTTTTTCTGAGGGTCTTAGTGACTTAGGACATGACCATAGTCTATTCTAATAATGTCTAGTAGGTTTATACATACTCAGTTGGGCTCTAATAACCCCCCAAGGCCCATAATTCAAAATCGGGTATTCCAGCTTTGGAGGAAGCGGGAAAAAACCTCGTCGATTATACTCGGCTATAGGCAAAGCATAATTGACAAGGGCAAAAAACTCCCTGGAATACCTTAGTTGAAATTCTACGTCTTAGGAGACCGAACCACTCAAAACACCCTACTAGCACATTTTATTACAAACCCCGCGGGGCCATGGTCATAATTACTTAAAACAAAAACTAACTAGCCAAAATTTGCTAGACACAAATGGCGGATCATCTGATACACTGGAGTTCGGAACACAAACATTTATGATATTTGTCAAATGGCGGCTCTTCAGCTAATCCAACTATGTTACAAATAAGTGGATAATACGGGGCAATACTCCTCACAATTGAGTTGTATTAGGGTTATTAGACTCTCCTAGAGAAGTCGGCCCTATAGAATAAATGTCAAGTGGAAAACAAGTATAAATAGAGAGTGAGACTCTAGTTGTAACACACTCACTCAACAATAGCGCATGAGTGGGAGAGGAGTAGCTCGCACAAGTGAGAGAGAGAACAACTGTCGGAGATCATCTTTGTATCTTTGGGTTTTAATTTTGCTATTGGTGCTCATTCTATCTTTGAGGAAGTTGCAGGGTTTTCTCCTTTATGCTTTCCCCGAGGAAAATTTTTGTCTCTTGTCTCTTGTGATTATTGTTGTGCATGTTATTCTCTCAGATAAGATCCTAGATCATATTGATTAAATTATAAAATTCTAACATGGTATCACAGCTAACTTGAGAAGAAGACACTATGCAGCTGCAGAAGCTAGGGCTTCTTACTTTTTGGGTCTCTCTCCACAGATCATCATTAAAAGGAGGCTAGGCTAACTCTCCATTGAAGGGAGCATCTTTCTGTCGAAGCAAAATTTGGTTCTGGGCATTTTCAGTTATTGACCTGTCACTACTGCGGGAAATTAGGCCTTTTCACAGGATAGGAATTTTTGAGTGAGCCCAGCATAGGATTGCTCTCCTCAAAATCAAAATTTAGAGACCAAGACCGAAATTTTTGGTTGGGTAAAACTCCGGGAAAGTCAAACCCTTATTTGACCCAGGACCAGAAAATCAGCACTGCAAAAGATCAGCTCCAGATCCAGTTTGGGCATCTCAAAATGGTAAGATCTAAATCTTTTGTATTTCCATTTGAGGTTCTCATTAAAGATGAATCAAAGAAGTTTCATCGTACAACTGAAATACAGCTGCAATGGCAGCTAATGGAAATTAGGGTTTCATTACTAAAACCCCTAGAAGACTGAATTTAGTAATCCTAGCACTTTCACTATAACTTGAAATTGGAGAAGGCTCAGAATCCGAATTTTTAACAGGCCGAAGATAAATTCGTGCTGTACAGTGTGTAAAAATTTCTGCCTCAGATTTGCTATACTTCAGGAGATATGGTTCCTCCAAATCAGCGTTCCAGCCTCCTCCAGAATACAGTCATGAACAGGCGACCTAGGGAGATTTGCTATATCTCGGGCTAGGAAGGTCCAAACGAAATTTCACAAGATGTTTCAGGTAGGGAACAGATTGTAGTTTTTGTGGTAAGTTTTTCAGACCCAGAATGTGAAATAGTGACACGTGGCAGTCCGTACAATTTCGCTATGTTGAACAGTCCCTAAAACAATCACCTTGGGAAAATCCGAATAAGTCCCACTTGGAGAATCCATTTCTGCTCTAACCCGTGGGTTGGAAAGAAGACTTATCAAGCTATCACAGTGAGAAGCTTCAGATCTTAAGGATCTGAACCTTCAGAGATACAACAGAAGCAATATCAGTCATTTCTGTAGAAGAAATTGGAAAACTAGGGCTTCCTGTTTTGGGAGCTTCCCTCCACTGTTTTCAGAAAAAGAGTACATTGGACAGCTCGCCTTGAAGAGGCCCATCTTTCTATCCAATCAGAAGTTTTAAATTCCGAGTTTTGAAATTTAGGGTTTCTCTGACAAACCCTTGATCAGCCAGCTCCAGAACCAGGACAGACACGTCAAATCGGACCTCCATGATCCTTGAAGAAATTTTCTTGGATCAGTACTTCAGTAAGAAAGTTCTAGGAGCCAGAGGGAGATGAGGCTAAGGCTAGAGCCAAGAGAAACATTGCAGATTCTATTAAAGATCATCTCATCCCTCATGTGTCATCCCTGAAGACACCAAAAGGAATTCCTCGATGCTATGACGAAGCAATCGAATAAGAACAAGAAATTGTTATAACCACCTTGAATGGCCTCCCAAGATCATGGGATTCATTCATTCGAGGAATGTGTGCTAGAAGGAAGGGATTACCTTCAACAGACTCTGGGAAGAGTGCACACAAGAAGAAGCTCGACTCATAATAACAGAAGAGAAGATGGGAGCAACTGAAGATCAAGCTCTCATGATTCAAAAAAGATCCCTCAAGCAATGAGGAATATGAAGGACTCAATTCTTGAAGAACCTCTTATCCATCTTAACATTTGAATAAAAAATGATGCTGTTATGAATGAAGAAGGTGATGAAGTTGAAGGCTCAAGAAGGAGTCTACCCACGAAACAAATAAAGATTATTCAATTGTCACTTCATGATATTGTTTGGTTATGCATTTGTTTATATTCGGTTGATGTGTTATGCATGTTTGAGTATTTGCATTTATACTACTGAATTGCACATGATGGGTAAGAGGTCAATGATGTTGTACAACATTCCATTACTACTTATCTAGATTGAAACCCTTTGCTGACATATTAGCAGTAGTACACACTCTTAATAACATTAGGGTAGAATGCATCTAGAAGTTATTGTATGTATACATGATATGGGTGAATGTTGTAGCATTGGCTAAAATAGTCGCATGGCTATGTGACATATACTTGTCACTATTAATATGTTTTGAAAATTATGATATGTTTCTAATCATGCCACTGAAATTGACTTGTAGATCATTCCAAAGAACAAGTAACAACAAGAGGAACTTGAAGATTCTCGTGTCAAAGACACCATAGCGAAAAAAAGAGCTTTAGAAGAATATAACGAGAACAATAGATGAAGACCACCTTGGGCACGAGAAATAATCCAAGAAGAAAAAATAGTATGACGATACTTCCAAAGAAAGAAAGAGGCCTCAGGTACACTCTAGTTATGCGACACAGTTGAGACGCATGATAGGCAGACTCATGTGTGCAAATTAAAGAAGGCCTTGTACGAGCTCAGAAGGCACCCATGGGATAGAACATACAGTTACATAAGGAGCTTGAAGATCACCTAGAGTGATGAAGATCTTACCCTTTGCTACAAGGTTGAAGATGAAAGCCTATATAGGATGATAAGCTCACAGATGGGTGCGAGAAGAACTTTTTAGCAAAGTTCAAGATATAGGATCTTGGTATCCAGTGACCCTAGATGGATACATAGAATATTAGTAGCAGAGGAAGCTACTTGTCACTCCATTACAGAATGTTTCAATACATAGAGTATTAAAGGCAGAGGGAGAATGATGCTCCGCTTTAGAGGGAGTGACTGTAGAAGATCATGAGGTTCGACATGGTATGACAGGATGGACAACTTATTGATGGCTCTAGGCTTTACTGAGAGCAAAACGGATTCCAACCTTTATTTCAAGGTTGAAGACCAGTGATGCTCCTGTTATATGTAGATGACTTGTTCCTGATAGGAAAAAGATGCAAGAAGGAGACTTGCTGCCGAGTTCGAGATGAAGGACATGGGTATGATGCACTACTTTCTAGGCATGGAGGTGTGACAGAGTGCAGATGGAATCTCTCTTGGACAAGAGAAGTATGCATTGGAGATCCTGAAGAGGTTTGGGATGACGGACTGCAAAGCCATGGCCACACCTATGGCATCGAACCTAAAGCTATTGAGTGATGCTTCATCAGAGACGGTTGATGCCATGATGTATCGTTAGATGATTTAACATTGATGTGACCGACGAATACAAGACCAGACACATGATTTGTTGTGAACGACTTGAG
This sequence comes from Pseudotsuga menziesii, assembly GCA_001517045.1. NCBI lineage: Eukaryota > Viridiplantae > Streptophyta > Pinopsida > Pinales > Pinaceae > Pseudotsuga > Pseudotsuga menziesii. Next base: position 148,596 of record LPNX011151533.1, read on the forward strand.
CTAGTTCTTGATGGATCCAAGACATGCTCACCTAGTTGCAAAGAATACAGCGAGGTACCTGGAGGGTACAGTTGAGTATGGGCTCAAGTATGATACGAATCAGAAGACTAACCTGCATGGTTATGTTGATTCGGATTGGTAGCGCCACTGAGAAGAAGAGCACCTTGGGTTGCTTCTTTAGTTTGAGATGCAGTATGGGCTATTGGTTTGGAAGGATGGAGTCCTGCATGGCGCTCAGTATAACCAAGGCAAAATATGTTGCCACTTGCTCGACTATTTGTGAGGTAGTACGTTTCTGTTGAGAGCTACTATTTGATTTGATTGATCTGACTTGCATTTTTGTATGGTGCAGAGAGGAGCAGTGAAGCTCCAGTATGTGATCCATATCGAAAGAGGGAGTGATGAGTTCTAGCATAGCCGGTGAGACAGGTTGTCTGAGCATAAAATCCTGGCAAAGATCGTATGTTGCTCAGACGTAATCAGTCATGTAGGTTGTCCTTGGATGTAATCAGTCCTAGCGAAGCTCGCAGGTCATCCTTGAACGTAATCAGTCCCGATATGATTCTATGCTAGAAATGGCTAGAGTGAAGTTTGAATACTTCAGAGAGAAGCTTGGTATTCTTAAGATCAAGGTTCCCTCCAAGGGGAAGTGATACACATGATCCTTTCCTGGATGGTAGTAGGTGTGTCCTACCATGCCGGTGGATGTAAGTGTTGAGAGCCTTTCCGACATGGTGGCAGGCTGGGCCTCCCATGGTTGTTGATGTAAGTGTTGTGTTATGTGTATCTGGTTTGTGCTCCGTGTGACACTGAGATGATTTGAAGATGATGAGGTAATAGTAGGGTACACAGGTTTTGCAAAAGGCATATAATAAATCCTGAGATGTACCTACTTGATGGCTTGCTCGCAGAGAAGATAAAGACCTTGTAGAGGGCGAGGCCTACATCTAGCATGAAAAAGGGCTGGCTCTGTAGAGTTAGACCTTGCAGAGGGCGAGGCCTACATCCAACATGAAAAAGGGCCGGCTTTGTAGAGAAAGACCTTGTAGATGGCAAGGCCTACATCTAGCATGAAAAAGGGATGGCACTGTAAACCTACATCCAACATGAAAAAGGGCTAGCAATGTTGACCTACATCCAACATGAAAAAGGGCTAGCAATGTTGACCTACATCCAACATGAAAAAGGGCTGGCTCTGTAGATGGAGAACTATATCCAACATGAAAAAGGGCTGGCACTGTAGACCTACATCCAACATGAAAAAGGGTTGGCTTTGTCGATGAAGACCTACATGGAGGCTAGGCCTACATCCATCATGAAAAAGGGTTGGCTTTGTCGATGAAGACCTACATGGAGGCTAGGCCTACATCCATCATGAAAAAGGGATGTCTCTGTAGAACTTCCTATGACGAGTAGATTTGAGATAGCACCATTTGCTCGAGATAGCAGCAGCAATGATGATGATCCAGTGACGAAGACTTGTGCTGATGACCTGTGTCAAGAGAATACCTTCCTAGTTAAGAGGGAGTGTTGATGTATTTGTAACTTCGGAATGTATTCACTTGTATATTTCTTATTGGATTTCATTGTACCCCGACGGAGATGTTTATTCCTCTGATTGGGAGAGTCATTAATATAATAAAGTCATGTAAAGCCAATGAGGTTAACCCTCCGTTGTAAGTCGGGGCAATAGTCCCCACAGTTGAGTTGTATTAGGGTTATTAGACTCTCCTAGAGAAGTCGGCCTTGTAGAATAAATCTTGTTACCACCTAAGTTCTACTTAGTGGTTTTTTATCAAGTGATCCTGGTGAATCGGACAATGATGATTTGTTCGGACTTCAGAAGACCTTCAGAAGTGCTACTGGGAAGTGCTTGTTGTACTATATCACATGTTCATACCCCATAGGGGAGTTGTAATAAAATGTTCTAGCATGATAGTGTCTGTAAAAGACTCGGTCTCTTAGACTTTATTTGTCAATCTGATCAGCCCAAGGTGTTTTTTCCCTTGGTTATTATTGGTTGTTGAATAAACGACTGATAATTTCTGAGTTTTTCACTCAATACCTCCAAAGTTGGGGTGGTCGGCTTGGCATTTAGGCCTATTGAGGTTATTAAAGTCTATGTGTCAATGTATAAACATGATAGGCATTATGGTCGAGTCATATGAACATGTCTAAGTCCCCATAGGTTTTTAATTTTTTTAATTTTTTAAGTTTTTTTAATTTTAATTTTTCCATAAAACTTAGGGTATTTTTTAATAGTCTAATTGGTTTTGTAATAAAAGTGGGATCGTAAATCAGTTTCAGTCATGGGGGTGCTCATTTTCAAGCTCAGAGCGCCATGTAAACCCATAGACCCACTTTTTCTAAGTTTTGAGTGATTTGTTCATCACTCAGGTCAAAAATCCCTAAAAATCAAATATTGATTATTTAATTGATAAATTAATTAAATAATGGAGAAAACCCCAAATCATAAATCATTGGGATTTGCTTCGATTTGACTGAAATCAATCTCATCGGCTTGGGATTGACTGGATCTGACCATCCCTTGACAAAGGGAGGTGATCTAGACTGAACAGAGGGCATATTTATGCATGCAATCTTGGGAATTGCGCTCTCCCTCTCTCCTCCACACATGTGGCTCATCTGGATGAGTTTTGGTGGATGCTTCTGTTAGCAGGTTGAGGTGTCAGTCAGATCAGCTCTCCGATTGACAGTTGCATTCTGTGGGACTCAGATCAGACTCAGATAGACTCAAATCAAGCTCAGATTCACTCCACATGCAGCTGCAGTCTCTCTCTCCTTGGGATTTGCGCCCCCCTTGGGCTAGATCTCCTGTTTTTGCTATAAATAAAGCACAGATTACCTCTTCCAAGCTAGTTAGAACTGGGATTGAGGTGCTGTTGCTATTGTATTGTTGTTACTGTTCATTTGAAATAAAGAGAAGCTTTGGAGGTAAGATGGTGTCATGTTATTGTGTGTGTGGATGAGCATTGCCATGTTTTACAGAGGTAACCTGTATCTATGTTCATGATTTGCTGATTGTTTGTGGATTCATTGCAAAAGATTGATAATAAGTTTATGATGATCTTGATAGGAAAGGATTTTGTTAATAAGTTTATTGGCCATCTCTTTCCTTTTGATGCATGTTTAGAGATCTAGATTCAACATGTTTTATAAGTTTATGTGCATGCTATTCTGAAATCTCTGTTTATGTATTAACCAGATCTCACAAGCATTTTGGCAAGTCTTTGGATTCAGTTGTAAGTTCTTAGCTTGGAGAGGGTGCTGATCTAGCTTGCTTCCTCACTTTCTCCAAAACTTTCTCAAAGGCATAGTCCTTCGACATTCCATCGGAAAGCTCCACGGTTGATCTTCAAGGCTTCCAACACTCTTTCTTTCTCTTCCTCCTTATAAAAATCCAAATCTTACCTGGTTACTTTGGTTACAAGCTTTGATATCATTTAGATCTATTATATTAAAGTAAAAACTTACATAGATCTATTATTTCAAATCTCATCATCTAGATCTCATTTCTAAAAGGTTTCATTAAGCATTTTAGATCTAGTTCAGGGAAATCGTCCGTTTTGCATGGCAATTTAAAGAAAATCCATAGGTTGCATGCATTAGATTTCTGTTTCTATTTTAAAAAGGTTAAATCCAGCAATCAGTGCATATCTCATTGGCTGCCCAAACAACAAGCCAAGATCCCAAGGAAAACTTGCTTTCCTTGGTTCCTTTTTCACTGTTTTAGCTAGTTTTAACTTAGTTTTGTTCGTTTTAAAGTAGGCTGACCCAAAGGTACTTTCAAAGTGCTTTTGGGCATATTTCATTCTAACATGCTCGTTGTCTTTTAGCAGGCATAACAGAAAGAAGAGAAGCTGTTGTTCAAAAGTGGCTTTGGGATCATTCAAATCCCCCCAGGAGGCTCCCCTTTGACTGTAAATTTTAAATTTTGGGGAAGTTGTAAGATCTTGGTTTCATCCTATATAAGCACCAAGAGGATTCAGATCATTTTACTGATATTGTAATAGCAGATAATAAAATTTTTCGCCGAATAGGCTCTTTCGAGCCCATTCCCCATCCCCACTGGGGGGATTCACGCATTTTTTGTTATTTTTCGCATTGTCTTATTTCTGTTCGCTTTAGATTAGTTTCATTCATGCAGAACAACATGCTTTGATTACTTTATCATATATTCCACATTTCAGTATCAAAGTAACTTGAATACTTACCCCACGACTTCTCGATTGACGCGCAAGGGGAAAGAGATGCGTGGTAGGAATAATTAGAAAACTTGTGATTTGTTTTTTGCTTGCTGCTTATCATTAATTTCTTTAAGTAATTGTTCTAAAATCAACCCCCTCCTTGATTCCTTGATTGAGGTCCACTTGGATCGAAAGAGGTTCCTGGAGGGTTTTTCTTTCTAAGAAAACACATCCTTTAAAACTCACTAAAATTGACAAGACTCCGGTGTGTATGCTCTGCACTTGGCTGCGGTTCGTCCGATCAATCAAGCTGCATCAAAAGCAACGTGAGTGACTAGTTTAATTAGTCTTCACCTTCCCCAATCAACCACCATCAAGCGAAATTCCAACGCCTCGATCAAACCGTAAGCGGTGGAAAAATACCCAAAGGAAGCAGGAACTCCTGAAAAATGACTTCGAGGCGCCGATCTCTGTTACACCTTCGGGTGCATTATGAACAACAATCTCAGAGATTCCATTCAGCCCACATATTCCTTGCGGGTAGCCATGAAGGTTTAGTTTTGAACGTACTCCAAGTACCCTCGGGTATATCTGGAGTCCCCCCCTCACCTAATTTTAATCAACCCATATTTCACATTAACTTAAAACGTACCAAGAGGCAATCGCAAAACATTCACTCCAAGCAAATGCAAGTACATTGATTATTTTATGACTCCATTTTAAGGCACTGACTATTTTCTTTCTATATATATATATATTGTGTCTCAGCATTGTGCTTTTGTGCGCTCATTTTTTATCTTGTCATCCATGGTTGTTTATGGTTAAATTTCAAACTCCTAAGTAACTCATTCGGTTTAACATCACCATACTAAATAATTTTTCTTTAGTAACTTAATAGGGTCTACGCCCCTTGGCTTCGTTAGGAGTTGAGCCTAAACGGAGGAGTCAAGAACAATGTGACAGCCTTGACTCGAGACTTGCCCCCAAGGACACACTGAGTGGCTTGAAGATTTCTGCTACGTTCCCCCCAGGTGTGTGAAAGGCAGCAACAAATGTCAAGTAGAAAACAAGTATAAATAGCGAGTGGGACTCTATTTGTAACACACACTCACTTAGCAATAGCGCATGAGTGAGAGAGGAGTAGCTCGCACAAGTGAGAGAGAGAATAGCAGTTAGAGATCATCTTTGTATCTTTGGGTTTTACTTTTGCTATTGGTGCTCATTCTATCTCTGAGGAAGTTGCGGGGTTTTCTCCTTTATGGTTTCCCCGAGGAAAATTCTTTGTGTCTCTTGTCTCTTGTGATTATTGTTGTGCATGTTATTCTCTTAGATAAGATCCTAGATCATATTGATTAAACGATAAAATAATAACAAAACTCTCAGCTCTCCTTGCCCATTCCCCCAAGCATTTCTGGCGTACCATCCTCTCCCAACACTCCCCTCTCTCATCCGACCTTGACCCTGCTTCCATGTTTTTCCACACCTCCAATCTCTATGACATTCCCGGCCAGGCCAACATTCATGTTGCTTCCCCTCCTTCCTCCTGCCACCTCTTCACTAACAACGATGTCACGGAGGCCATCCGGGGGATGAGCAACAACAAATCAGCAGACGAGGAAGGCCACCAAGCAGAGTTCTTCAAGCATGGTCTCCGGGTTCTGGTTAGCTACTTGGCCGATCTCCTCAATCACGTGGTGCGTGAAGGGTTTCCTCCAGTTTGGTCTCATCATATCATTTATCCGATTCACAAGTCAGGATCCACTTCTGATCCCAACAACTACAGAACGATCATGGTAGGACACATGTTCTCAAAGTTATATGCCACTGTTCTCCATATGAAGCTTTCCAACGATATTGAGCAGAGAAATCTTAGAGCCCAAGGTGATGTAGGGTTCAGACCAACAAATCAGACTATCGACCACTTTTTTACTCTACGTGCTGTGATTTGAGGAGGCACGCCACCGTTCGTTGAAAGTCTACTGCCGCTTTGTAGACTTTCGGAAAGCCTTCGACTCAGTTCTGAGAGAAGATTTATTGCAATGACTCAAAGACATCAGCATCTCGACGACCCTGCTGATAGTTATTATGCGCCTTTATGAGTTCATCCGTGGCCACCTTCGCACAGCTCGAGGATTATTTGAGTTCCTCCGTAGCACCATTGGGGTGAAACAAGGTTGCCCACTATCTCCCATCCTGTTTGGAGTCTACATAGATGAGTTGGACGCCTTTCTCCATGAGCATATCCAAGAAGTAGATGGGTGCCTCCTCCACCATGTCTTGATCTCTATCCTACTTTTCGCTGACGATGTAGTACTCTTATCTTCTTCACCGAAAGGTCTGTAGAGAGAACTTGATGCCTTAGCCTTGTTTTGCGACCTTCGGAAGCTGACAGTGAATTTGAGCAAAACAAAGGTTATGATCTTCAATGGGGTGAATAAAACCTAGGACTTTCACTTCCTATTCAAGGGGAGGAAATCGAGATCACCAGAACTTATACTTACCTGGGAGTGCAGTTTTCTGGTCCTCTCTTTAGTCTACAACCAACTCTCCAGCCTCGAATCAACAAGGGGTACGGGTCCCTAGCCCTTCTTGAGAGACAGTGTTTTCGCCACCACTTCCAGGATATCTCATCCAAGATGAACCTGTTAGATACCTTGATCCATCTCACTTTTATATATGGATCAGAAATTTGGGGACCCTCTCTACTTGAGTCCGATTGGGCCGCAGCTGAGAGTCCAAATCCGTCTTCTTCGGCGTATCATTAGATGTAAGCAGACAGTGCTGCAGCACATCATCCTAACTTAGTTTGGGGCCTAGCCCTTCCGTGTTGAGATGGTCTCTAGATTGGTTTCCTTCTTGCATTGGATATGGGGGTTAGTCGACTGGTCAAAAGGTCAGGACAGGTACCCTTATCTAGCCTATTGCTCTGCTGAGACCATTGCCTGCACTACCCATTCAGGAAGAGCCAAACGTTGGCTCACAGGAGTCTCGAGCCTTCTTACATTAGTGGGGATCTAGTTAGATCGTCTCCCCCCATTTGGGTATTCTCTGGATGCCCCCGATCACCTTCTACCTACCCAACAGGAGTTAAATAAGATCATCAGAGAGGATGTTTACAAGCAGTACGTCCGGATTACTTGGGTCAATCCTCCGGGAGGATTGCGCCCAAAGATGGCCTTTTATGCTGAACACTTCTTGGAGATCAGAGACGGGCTCATTGTTCGACCCCAGTACATGTTTCGCCATTGGATGCATGCTCTTCGAATCCCTCTCAAACAGCTCAGGGTGGGATCCCATAGACTCTGTGTAGAGACAGAACACCAAATTGATAGATAGGATAGGATCTGCCAGCTATGTCATCTACAGGAAGTGGAAACCGAGTCACACTTTATCTTCAAATGTCCTATATACTACGAGATCAGAGGATGCTTCCACTGCTTATTTAGGTGGGCTCAAACTCTAGCCGCCTTCTTCAGAAACACCGGTCGGAGATGTTTAGCACTTTATATTTAGGACGCTCTTAGGCTTTGAGCGCAGGTCCTCCAATCCCCCACCAGACCAGATACCATACAGAGGATCACGATGTTCTTCAGCGTGCTACCACCTTCCAGGGGCACCAAGAGATCTACTGACTTAGATACCGATCCAGTTCCCAGATCAGCAAAGATTGATGGTTCTCGACCCACGAGATCTCAGCTGCAGCTTCGTACTAGACCTCCCTCCAAGAGGCGCACAAGACCCTCCAGACCTCACCGACATCACACCAGAGGATGCCCCGCGCTCACCAGCTCCTATTCAGGCCAACAGACACTATTGCACTTCCCTCAGTTTTCCTCTTTTAGCCTCGGATCCTGTCCACCTGAGCGTCTTTGCCCTTATGCAGGGTTACGGTGTTGAGACTGGGACAAGAGCTCTCCCATGCTTCAACCCAAATCGCTTTGTACACTTTTACTTCTTTTCTATCTTACTTCTTGTATTGTATTTCTTTTTAAGGGAGATTGTTTGGTCGTCCCACATGCACGAACATCATTGTAACTGACAGTCTCCTTGACCTACTTTGTGGTCATTAATGGACATAAATAAAATTATCTTATCTTATCGTATCTTATCTATGTTTGCATCGGAGACCATGAATGGATGCTATCATCTTATTGGAAGGTAAGAATCCTCAGCAACTGCTAGCCTTTTCCCTTTGTAAGCATGCATACATGGGCATTGATCTTTGCATTTAATCTAGTTTGATTGTGTAATATTGATCTTTTGTTTGCATAGCGCATCTCCTGCAATTAGGAGGAAGTAGATCTAGTAGCCGCACCATTCAATCAGGGTTTGCTTAATCATGCGATCTCTCCCCCTCAGTCACATATGACACAAGGCCCTTGTGAGTTCTCCTTTTGACTCCATTTCTCCCTTTTGATGTGATGTACTGGCACTGGTCTATTTGTGAGGACTGATCTTTCCCTCTTTCCCACCACTCATTCAATTTATACCTATACTACGACTGTTTCTCTAAAGCAGCCTCTTCATTTCACCTTGTCCGTTACTGCATCTGCCTTAGTGATCCTAACCTTAGGGAAGCCCCCCTTGAGTTGGAGAAGAGCCAACCTGAAGTGAGGAAGAAAGGAGTGTGGTGACAGTGGCTTCTTTTTTCTCAGTTGCCATTGGGTCGGTGTGCCTACTTTTGGGCTTTGACACACGCACGCCGGTCAGGAGCAGCTACAGACTCAAAAAACAACATGATATATTTGTTCCAGATATGCCCAGGACCAATATTGTCATTTCAGTTTTGATAATTTGGCCTCAGATCTCCTGATAAGTGATTATTAATTTATCATCACTTAATTATTGGCCAAATGATCAATGTTTATTACAGATGCCAGTGATTTTGGTTCTCCTAGAGCAGTGTAGTGTTCTAGGGGGTATGAGTAGTCACTTATACCATTCTTTGGTGGCTCCAGATCATCCAGTGCAGTCAGTTTGCCCCAGTTCTCATCCTGGACAGATTTTTGGGGGATTTATCATTTTCCAAAGGATGTACGAACAAAAAATAAACTAGAAGTCTTACTGAAAAAATCGATTTGGCCTCTTGGGTCAAGGAAATGGCTTGGAATTTTGGTAGATGATGTGTCTCAGCATCCCGGACAGTCCTTCAGTAGTTTTCGGTCAACATTTGTGCTGATTATTTTATTTTGGCTTAGTTAGTGAGGAAAGCCCCCCAAGGGACGCCCCCTTTACTTGGCTAATGATGTATTTCATTGTCATATCTTATGTTATGAAGTTGTAATGGGGCATAAGGTGAATTAAGCCCCTAGTGACCCCCTCTCATGTATTATCATGTCACACTTTATGTTATATTGTGACTTTCACCTAAGATAGGCATCCTTGAGCAAAGTGTGCCCCCTTTGTTGACTTGTTCACTTGATCCATGTATTGATCACTTGATCCATGTATTGATCTTTGTATTGTTGATCTCCATCGTTGATGATGTCTTAATCTCAATTGTCAGATGATAGTTTAGTTGAAATGTGGACACACTCTTAAACTATTTAAGAGAGGTGACCCCCCCATTGTATTTCATGAGATCTGGCACTAGAATATTAATTAAAGAGATTTGTCTGGGATTACACTCTGAGTTTTGTTTATGAGTTGATGATTTGATGATTGGCATTGTTGTCTTTCTGTACTAAGCTTGTTTCGGGATAGATCTTGTACTTTTCCTTTACCCATTCATCTGTAGGCTAAAGGAGGCGCGCTAGGGAAAAGGGCGCATTTGTGGGGAAAGTCATCTTGTCCCAACTCTCAGGTGTTTGGTTTAGGGAGTAACTCTTTCTTTATGATTTTTTTATTGCCTGTCCTTTCTTTATTATGCAGATCCCCTTCATTTGTCTTACCATTTGATATTCTCTAGTCTGGTAGGTTGAAGGGGGCGTTAGGATCACTGGCTGAAGCTAAACTCTATCAAAATCTTCTCCGGAATGCTCATTTGATCAAGAAAGCGGCATTCTTCATCATCTTAAAGGTCATCTACAACATCTAGGTACGTCTTCCAGGTAAATTCTTCTTCGTTCAATTTTGTCATGCATTGCCCATCACTGCTTTTATTAAGAAAACCCTCATTGGAAGTAGGAAAAATCACCAGACCAATTTGCACTGGGAATCTGCAAATTCGACGATCTGGGTTTTGTTGGCCATCCCTCCAAACCCCCTCTCCTTCGTAAACGTCAACTATAGATTCCATTTACCCACCTTCAGGCACTGATCTCTAGGGAAGAGGGCGCCCCTCTCTCTATCTAGCAACCAGTTTCCTTTCGTATTTTTGCCCGGTTTCACTTGGATCTTTTCACTGTCAAATCTTTCATCCAAGTTAGTGTGTAGGAAGCCATAATCTTCAATATCAACCTTGTCCTGGGAATTTCATAAATTTTGTTGAAATCCTCCAGGGTCTGGGCTTGATCATTTGAACCAACACATTGAATCCTAGATCTGATCTGAATCTTCACCAACGACCCGATTCTTTGACTTGAGTAACATTTCCAGCATAATTAACCACCTCTACTCAAGTATCCTTAATTTGTGGCTCATCTTCCGAATCTAGGGTTTCAGGCACTCACCTTAAGTATTCTCCGTCAAGTGTCTGATCTGGTAATTTTTCTTAGATCTTTCCTTTCAAGATCGATTTGGGTCTCCCCCATTGTCACTTGGGCTTCTCTAGTGGAAAAAAGTAAAGGAAGTCTTAATCGGCATGACAACCATCCATCTTTTGGGGGTTAGGATTTCCATAGGTCACGACTTTGGTTGCTCGTTCCCTCTGCCATACTGTATTGGATTTCTTTATCGGGGAAACTACAAAATCCGTGATAATAGGTCTCAACCTCTTTAAGGTGATAGACTTGGTATATCCTATCTGATTGGTTGATCTGGCAATCCATCTCTACCCTGAGACGAGAAGAACCCACTCTGAGTTGGCGTAAAGGAAAATACAAAGAGTGTGTGCCCAATGACAAATTGTGTAATGTTGTCAAACAATGAGACTGCCCCTTAGATCCATGAAGTGCTCAATGTAAAGGGCCTTCTTTGGACGTAGCCCATCCTGAGGGTTGATCCAAGCGACCTGCACAAACTACCTATAAATGTTTTCTTGGGTGATTATGTTCATCTCCTGCTTGGAAAATAAGAGGCCTCTAGGTGTGTATAGGGAATACTTAAATAGAGAAGTTGGTCCATCTCAATACCAACAGATGCCAAAAGATCTGTGATCCTCACATACTAGCATCGAGTGTGGCCAAACAGGCTAGCTAATGCAATGGACTCCAATGAGCGATATAACGAATACAGGTATTGCTATCACCTCTTCACCGAGTCAATAAAGCTTTGAAGGCGGTTTATGAGTGAGACAAAGAAAAAAAATAGTCTCAAGCCGAAAGGGCAAGACGTTGAACTTCACAAGTATGATGGACTGAGGTCCTGTCTGTTTGCATCTGATGATGTTACGAAGGAGGACGATCTGCACTCTCTTTGTTGAGGCCCAATCAAATTTTAGTAGACAAGGCCCCTAAACTTCCGAGCCATCCTGAAAATGATGCTTGAAACATTGTCTCTCGAGAAGGGATAGGGATCTGTAGCCTTTGTTGACTCGAGGCTGAAAGGAGGTCTTGTGAACTGTACTGCTGAATACGTATAGGTGCTAATGATCTCAATCTCCTCCCCTCTAAAAAGGAAATGAAGATCCATGAGGAGTTTCTTCGACCCATTGAAGTTCGTGACCTTGGTTTTTACTCAGGTTGATCGCTAACGCAAATCACAGAAGAGGGCCAGGGCATGTAGCTGTCTTTGCAACCCCTCTGGAGATGAGGCTAAGAGGATCACATCGTTAGTCAAGAGCAAGATAGAGATCTCTTGCTCGTGGGGAAGGCAATCATCTCCATCCTGGATGTGCTCCTGTAGAAAGGATTCTAGCTTGTTGATGTAGATCCCAAATAGAGTAGGGGATAATCGAGGGCGTGCCCCCCTCGCTCCCTGCACCCCAGAGACTCAGGGGCTCTCGACAAAACGTTTCCCAATGTCCCCAAAATCAGGAAACTCTCGGAAACACACAAGGAAGCGCATCCCCTGTTTTGCAGTGTGCTTCGGTGAAGAGGGGCTCCCACACGCTCCCTGCCGAAACTAGGGGGCTCCTAGACGCCCCCCCACGATTTTCCCAATTTCAATTTAAAAAAACAAAATTTTAATTTTAATTGTTGTTGAGTCTCTATTTCAGGCTGTCTTTAGTAATTTACTTATTCACTATTTTAGCGTGCAATATCATTGATTCAATTTTTCAATTACAATGACTAAAATCATAAATATGAATATCAAGATTCAAATGACAAATTTGAAAATTATTATGATGAATTGTCTAACGTGTTTGCATTATTAATTTGTTATATTTTGATTTACATTGCACAATAATAAATTTAGTATTTAGTATTTATTATTTGCTTTTAGTAATTTACATGGGATGAATCATTGAATTGTTATTGTTGGGATTTAATAATTTATAATATTAATTTTTATTATGACCTGGACGTCACCCCGCCCCCTCACCCCTCCCCCCAATTTCACTAAAATTTGGGGGTGGTCTCCACACATCCCCAATGTGTGTTTCCTCGTTCCCGTGCTTCCGCGTCCTGGAAACTTGGGGGAACATTGCAGATACCCCTACTTGACCCCAATTGTACTCCTGATAAAATTTGATACCCCATGGGTTGTGCAAAGACGACCAAGAACTAACTCATATAATCTCGTAATGACTTTCGAAAGGATCTAAAAAATGCCAATATCTCTAAGCTTGTGGGAAAATGCCACTGTAGGGACAAAGTCAAATGCTTTTTGAAAGTTTACAAAGCAACAATAAACTTCCGAAGAGAGATGGCTTTCCTTCTCGATGATGGCTAGGGGCGCAAGAATGTGGTCAATGGTCTGGTGCGCCCGTTTGAATCCATCCTGTCCTTTAGCTTTGAGATGTCTTTGCTCAAAATTGCCAAAAAACTGCATATGGAGGACTGTAGCATATAGTTTTGAGAAATTGTGTTCAACCATGATTGTTCTGTAGTTATTGGGATCTACACTAGGGATCGGTTTGTAGATTAAGTGAATAATGTGATGTGACCAAGGTTTTAGAAAGCTTGTACGGACCACATGGTTAAATAGATCAACTAGGTGACAGTATATTGCATGTAGGCCATGCTTGAAGAGTTCAACATAGAACTGCTCCTCATCCATTGCTTTGCTAGAACTCATTACCTAGATGACCTCCCAGATGTTGTTGAAAGTGAATAAGTAGAAAGAGGGGTGGGAGAGGTAACTTGGATAAGGGGTTTCCCCAGGGTATCATAAAGGGAGGAGGTGTGGGAGAACATGGAAACTGGACCAAGATGAGGCGGGAGATGGAAGTGACGAGGGATGATGGTATGGTAGAATTATATAGGGTAGTGGATAAGGGAAGTACTTAGCTTTCTTCTGCTATGAGAGATGAAGAGGCGTTTCTTGTGGTGGAGGAGACAATGGTAAGAAACTTTAAGATTAGGGTAGGAGGGGTGAGCATGACTGAAGGCATGCCAAAGTTCGGTGTGGAGGCACTTGCAGTCCTCATCGTACCACTGTTTCATGGGGTAGGACCTAGGTTTTGAGGAAGGGGAGGTGGATTGAATGGAGTGGGGGTAAGTTGTAAGGGCAACCTCCTAGATGGTGGATGAAAGACAAGTGTACTTGGTAGAGGACGACTCGAGGGACACAAAATGAGATACAAAAAGGGAGCATTTGGCAGAGGGTGAAATTGAAGGTGTTGGGGTCCCCATTAATAAAGAGGATAATGGTTTGAGGTGGGTTCAGAGGGGAAGAGTCGAGGGTAGGGGTGTGTTTGTCCAAAGGGAGAAGGTGAAGAGAGCTTGGTTGGCCAAAGTAATGGGTGTTATTGAGAAGTGATGAATAAAAGGGAGTAGGTCTTGAATGGAAAGGATGTAGTCCACCATACTTGTATTGCCATCGTGAGGTTGTCAAGTAAAGAAGTTGAAATCCAGTAAGTAGGGGAGGTTGTTAAGGATCATAAGCTTATGGGATTCGCCGAGTCGTAGGAGGTGCCTTCCATACCCAGGCCCCAAAGCATCATCAAATAAGCAGTGGAAGTCCCATGGAGACTAGTTCGATCTCCTAAACACATAACATGTCCTCAGTGCAGTCTTGGAGAGGGACCTGAAGGGCTCTAGCGAGGGCATTAAAATCACCCAATAGGATAATTGCTCCCACTGTGGAATACTAGATGATGCCAGGATACAAATCCGAGTAAGGTTTAAGTAGAAAACCTGACATCATCTATTATGTTCGGGCTTGCTATGAATAGCAAACTGAGAGGAGGCTAGGGGAAAGTAGCAGACCGCTATGTAGAGATCGTCATCACGAATCTTGTAGTTGCCCTTTAGATTGATCCTATCCAGGATGGAGGAGGAAAGGAAACTAAAGTCGCGACCTACGATATCCAAGACCTTTGAAAGAACTTAGATGTCACGCCAGTCAAGGATCCAACTCTTCGGACTCAATGCAAGTACTAAGCTCGAGAGGTGTCCCTATAACCAAGATCCCTAAAAATGAGGAAGGAAAGTAGATAGTCTAGGGAAACTTGATTAAATATCTTAGTATTATGTTTAATTTGAGTTTTGTACCATTACTAAGAGATTAAGAGTCCGAGTAAAAAGCCCCAATTTACCCTAGGGTTTTGGTCATGGAAATTAGAATCTAAGTGTAAATGGTGCAATTAAGCGAAATCAGACACTCGGATTGATTGCTAGGTGTAAGATAAGGTGATTAGAGGTGAAACTAGCAATACCCAGTTCACGGATTTGAAAATACCCACTCCTGCCAAGGAGGGTGTCTTCCCCTAAGAAGCAGACTAGAGTGTTAGGTGGTCAAATGGAGTCTGATGATTGTGAAAATTTAGACTTAGGGGTTTTATGATTATTCCAAACTGGGTTTTAAGTTTTTACCCCACCGCGAACTAGAACCTATAGATCTAAGAAATGAGGGTTTTAAATGAAGGTTTGATGAAAGGAAAATACAACGCCAATTAGATACTGAGAAAAATGATAGTTCTTACCTGGGAGAAACGTACCTGATGTTTCCGAGGATGAATTCCTAAGTGATGAAGAGTATTTCTGCATAGATCAAATGAGGAAATGATGAAAATCTAACTTTATTGAAATCACCCAAGGAAGCCAAATGCACCCTCTCTCTTGCCAAACGAAGTAAATAACAATGAGAACGGCAAGAAAAACGATAAATGCTAACTAGAAGTGAAAAAATGAGAGAGTAAGCAATCATAAGATAGAAATACTCCCTGTAACCACCAATCCGGAAAGAAGAGCAAGATGGATGTCTCCCACAGGTGCACTCCCCTCCAAATCCATTTCTCAGTTAGACAAATAAAATGGATGCCACAGATTCACCAATAATATCCAATGCAAATGAGAAATAATGTCAGTCAATCACAAAGAACATTCTTAAATCATCCACAAAAGATGAGATCCCAAAAAAATCTCTATTATTCTTCAAGAGCCAATGGTGCCAAATTTCTCGATAGGATACAATGGGGGGGGTCTCATCTTTATATAGCTTTTGAGAGACACAAACCCTAGCCAACTTTTTCATCCGACAATTGAAATTATAACATCATCAATGGTGGAGATCAACTTTACATGGATCAATACATGGATCAAGTTGACTAGATCAAGGGGGGCGCTCTTTTTGCCCAATAATTACTTGTCTAAGTCAAATAGGATAACATAAGATATAACATGATAATACATTAGGGGGTCACCTTAGGGGCTCAATTCTCCCTAGGCCCCATTACAACATCAAATCATAAGATATAACAATGTGATACATCATATAACCAGAGTGAGGGGCGCCCCTTGGGGGGTGTCCTCACCAACTGAGCCAAATAAATAATCTCGGATCAAATGCTGACTGAAACTGATGAAAAAGTGTTTGGAGATCCATAATACATCATCTGGATAGATTTCCCTGCCATTTCCTTGACCACACAAGCCAAATCAATTTTTCGAGTGGTTTCCTAGTTTATTTTCTGATGGCACAATCTTTGAAAATCATAAAAATCATCATATCTTCCTTCAGGCTGAGAATTGGGGCAAATTGACCACACAAGAGTATCTGGAGACATAGAAGAATGGTATAAGTGACTACTCATATCCCCTGGAACACTGTGGTGCTCTAGGAGAACCAAAATCACTGCAATAATAATATAATCTGACCAATAATAAAGTGATAGTAATCACTGATCATGCAATGAGGCCAAACTCTGAAAATTGAAACTGCAGTATTAGTCTTGGGTATTTCTGCAATAAATATACGCCTTGTCAAAATTTTAGCCAATGCCTTGGGAACTGTGTTTGACTTGGTCAACTAGGGTGACCAGGTCAAAGTACCCAAACTGAAGGTGAGATGCTGAATTGAAGTGAACCTGCAAGCATCCAAGGTAAGAACTGCTCCAAGATGTATATTAAAACCCAACTTAAATCATGTCATTCATAAACATGGTGACAATAATAATAACAACCAATAAGATATACCTGTTTTTTGAGTAATCATTGAATCTTTTGGAAGTCTCTTGTATATGCCATACTTACAAAGCTTAAACAATCTGCTAGTGCTGGGTGTAGGCGTAAAACAGGGCTAAGGTAAAAGGGAAATGACTTATAATGATTTTGACTATATGATCTCTTGGAATGATGATAAGTACACACAACTACAATGATATATGCATGACGGATAAACAATAGGGAATGGTGGTGTCTCACAAGTGGATGGGTTGATTTGAAAAGAATCCATTCAACTTTAACAACATGTCTACAATTCACATCCAAGCTAATAATTAAGCTCCATGAGGATCATTTCTAGGACCCTTGCGTTGAGTACACAAGAAACTGTAGCGAAGAGATCCTAGGGGACACTTAGAATTAGCTGTCCCTTGGTCCATCTCAAATCAAAACCCGCAAGCTCCGTGAGGAATTAATCATTAGATTTCAAAAAGATGGCCAACAGTCTTTAGATTTAGCATTTATTTATCCACTACTTTATTTTGACCTTTCAAAATTTCATTTCATAGCCCTTTTTGAGTTGTGTCTAAAGACGGTTTGCATTTTATTTGAGGGCTTGCATTTCTCAATATATATCATATAACACATAAGGCATGTAATGATGGTAGACATATTGCTTCAAGTTTTAGCCGACACTCTTCGGGCAACTAGGGGGAATATCCACAGTGAGGACCAAACATTGGGGGAAACTGACCAAAGAGGTCAAGGCTTCAAAACCCAACTCACCTAAGCTCAGAAACCAACACCAGCGGGTTCTCTTGGCCCGGAAGGATTAAGGCTTCGACAAGTTTTGTTGCACAAGTCAGAGCCGAGACACAAAACAACATGGGATCCATCATGTGCAGGGGTGAAAGTAGGGAAGATGATCTTCTATCTCATAGGTCTCAGTCAATCATAAGTCATGGGAAGAAAACCGATTATGGATGAACTGTATGGATGGGGACAAGTGATACATGGAACCAACAAAGCATTAAAGTTTAAACATTGTGAAAGTATGACAAACAATAGTTTTCAACATCATAATCTTTAATCATTCACAACATAGGTTTAAGCGTTAGTACACATGTAATATAAGCACAGGCCATCATGATCATCCTAACATAACAAGCTTAGGTGTTTAACATACATTAAAGAGCAAAATCCAAACAAGGAGCCATATACTTGATCTCACCATATACCTCTGTCTCTATCTAATATGCCCATCTGCAACTGTGTGTACCATATCTGTTACTCTGCTTGAATAACATAGGTCGCCACTGAAATCATCTCAATGGACAAGGAGATCTCAGTCCTAGCAAGGAAACAATTTGAAACTGTTGCTGAAAAAAGGCTCTGGATGGCTCAAAAACTCAATGATCCATGCTATAACCCCATCTGAATGAATAGCTTGGAAAAATAAAAAGATCAATCTGTACGTTGCATCATGGTAGCCCAACTGCAATATATATGTGATAACATCTGGCTCTGACTGGGACAAGTGCTCTAATGAAGAGAGTGCTTGAGAACCTCAAAAATATTTGGTCCGCAACACCATCTCAACAACAAAATTCTAGCACTTCAATTTTTTGCTTTCTTTTCAGGTGTTACCTGTTTCAGCGCGCATGGAAGCAAGAAATACCAGAGCAACATGTATGGGAAAAAATATATTCGTAAAATAAACTGATAAAAACAATGCTGGAAATAAAATGCTGAAAAATAAATTATACTAAAGCAACTTAAAGACATAATTAAACTATGCAAATGCCATACTCAATGGCCAAAAAGACTCATAAGACTCAGGACACATGCAACACTCAGAAAATAAGACTCAACTACTGCTCAGAGGAGCTTATTCAATCCTACCTACCCTATTCTAACTAGTTAGACAAGTGCTAAGTAAAATCATAGATCCAATGCAACCACTTGCTGAAAGGATTAATTAATCTTTCTTTACAGTTAATGGCACAATGAATCAAAGATGGCTTGGAAGTATTGTGGGTGAAAACTGGAACCATTCGAACTTGATACTTAAGATTCACAAAAAGATTTGGAAAATGTGAAATGGAATGATGCCAGGGAGGTTGGACATGTTTGTTGCAAAATTCATCCATCAAGATGCTAATAGGATCATAAAAATAATGCGAGTTCGTTCTTGATGGAAGAAAACAATATGACTCATGATTTATCTATTTTAAGCAATTCTTTGCTTTCTCCTCCTTCCAACTAAAACATTATATTCTGTTAACTCCAAGAAAAGTGGAAGAACCAGATGGGGACAAATTGTATTGTAATGAAATTAAAATTGAAATCAAACCCATTTGTTGTTCGAAAATGGAGAAAAGATGAAACTGATTTCTATATACCTTCTCTAGCCAACCATAAGAAAGATTGATAAACTGAAAAATGTTATTTATCCAAGATGACTGAAATAAAGCCCTTTTTTTCCCATTATGCGACAATGTTCAGACTCTTGACTGAAGATTCTGAAAATAAAATCTTGATCAGACCACAAACCCATACAAGAAGACGCAAAAAGTTGGGACGAGAGGGTGGATTGAAGATTTTCTCCTAGATGACTTGAGATAATTGATCTCGGAAAATAATGAGAGGAAAAAGTTTTCAATTTAATTTCAGGAATGATTGCCAGATTTGAAACAAGGTCAGTATCCAAACATTGAACCAACACATCCTGATCAAGGATTGGATCAAGATGTTTATCGATACCATTAGGGCAAGGATGTTTCTTATTAGGGTCAATTACAATCATATCATAATCATCATGTGCTTGATCTTCTTGGGAGATATGATCAAATTTTGAATCAAAATAATTGTCAACTAGGCAATGAGGATCTTTGATGGATTCACAGATGAGACAATCAACTATGGATGGTTCTTGATAGTGATTGTTGCCAACTTATTTGTACCATAGTTGGATTAGCTGAAGAGCCGCCATTTTACAAACATGATAAATGTTTGTTTCCAGTGTATCAGATGATCCACCTTTGTGCCTAGCCAGTTTTTATTTTCAGTAATTATGACCATGGCCCCATGGGGTTTGTAATAAAGTGTGCTAGTAGGGGTTTGATTGGTTCGATCCCCTAAGACGTAGAATTTCAACTAAGGTATTCTAGGGAGTTTTTTGCCCTTGTCAATTATGCTTTGCCTATAGTCGAGTATAATTGACGAGGTTTTCTCCCGTTTCCTCAAAAGTTGGAATGCCCGATTTTGAATTCTGGGCCTTGGGGGGTTATTAGAGCCCAATTGAAGTGTATGAACCTACTAGACACTAGTAGAATAGATCATGGTCATGTCCTAAGTCACCAGGACCCTCAGAAAAAATTTTGGAAATTTTTTTTTGGACACATTGGATTTAAGATTTTAATTATTTTTTAATTTTTAAATTTTTCCTAAGTTTTTAATCAAAATTTTCCATAATTTAAATGGAAAAATTCAGATTGTAATAAGTCAGCCATGTGGGGTCTGATTTCAGTGTTTGAAGGCTCTAACCCTAAGCCAAAAATCAATCATGAGCATTTGGCCAGCTAACTCCAAGTTTCAGATCATCATTCAGCTACATAACTCATAATTTCTCAAAAAAAGTCAGTTTCAAAGATATTATTGATTAAATATTAAAAAGTATTATTTTGGAGATAATAAAAAACTCTCCAAATTAATCCGAATTAAACGAAATGAAATGTAGAATGACGTGGCATCATGCATTAATGATGATTGGGGTTGGCACAAATCCTCTTCAGTTAGCAATCGGAGAGCACTGAGTTCTCATTCACTTAGCAAACTCGCCTCCTTCAGTCATGACCACGTTTTGGTGAGGTGGAGCTTGTTTATTGGCTCGTTGATGTGTTCGAGGTTGAAGGATGACATGTGGTCCTTGGTTCGTGGTATTGGCTCCTCCAAACCTAGCACGCCTACCTACATCTCCTCACGTGTGCCTTTCCTCTTACCTCACGTCGGAGCTTTGGAAGCTCACGCTTTTGCTTGTGGAGAGCTTGTATTGGATGGTGTTGGTTGGTAAGGGTTGGGAGTGGGGGCGCCTTGCCTAGGTGGAGGCCTCCCCTCACTCTTACCCTCTTTGTTTTACGTTTGTGCTCACAAACGTGGCTAGATTGTTAGGTTTGCGCCCTCCTTGCATGGTGTGGTGTTAGGTTTTAGCCTTCTCTCATTGTATAAGAAGAGGCTCTTTTGAGCTCTTCAGGGTGGAACTTTTGTGGTGGAGTTACTCTGTAGAAATTGTATCAAGCTTGGCTTTGAATTTTTAATAAGAATTTCGACTTTGGAGGTCTATGAGCCCTTTGCATGTGGTAAACATTTCATGGTTGAGGTGATATTGCTTCTAACCCTTTGTTTTTAAATACTTTGAATGAGATCAGTTTCTTTTGTTACCTTAAAATAATAATAAAAATTGGAAAAGGTACTTCCGAAAAAGGTACCTTGAAATAAAGTCTACTAAGTTAATCAAAGGTGAGGGCCTTGCCAAAATGCTTACCCAAAAGAATGAAGAAGCTATTGAAATGATTGCCGAAAATAATGCTCCTCAGCTTGCCATGAGTCCTGCCCTTCAAGAGCTTGACAATCATTGGTATTCCGATATCATTTTCTTCCTTCTCCATCTCACTTGCCCGGATCACCTCAAAGGTCACAAGCGTAGGGCTTTGAGACTTAAGATTGCTAGGTATTGCCTTAACCCAAGAGGGTCTGGGTTGGAGGAACCTAGATGTTATCATACTTAGGTGCATAAACGAACAAGATTCCAAGAAAATCTTGGCGGAATTTCACTCAAGATTTTGTGGAGGCCATTATGCAGCAAATACAACTGCCCACAAGATCTTCAGAGCTGGATATTATTGGCCCACTATTTTCGCAGATGTTCATAAACATGTCAAGTGTGCCAAGAGTGTCAGCTTTTCACTGGGGAGCAGAAGTTGGCTGCGCTTCCCCTTACGCCTGTTGTGGTCCTTGCCCCCTTTCAGCAATGGGGGCTTGATTTTATCGGTAAATTTAAGGATAACTCTAGCAATGGTTTTTGCTGGATCCTTACGGCAATCGATTATTTCACCAAGTGGGTAGAAGCCATACCCACTAAGAATGCTATTGAAAAGGTTGTTATAGACTTCGTTGAGGAAAGAATAATCACCAGATTCAGAACTCCTCTAAAAATAACAACCGATAATGCCAAGGCTTTCAGTTCTGAAAAAGTAAATGATCTCTGTTTTAAATATGGCATTATGCTATCCCACTCATCTGATTATTACCCACAAGGCAATGGACTGGCTGAGTCCACAAATAAAAACTTAATGACTATCCTTAAGAAAACTGTGGGTGATAATAAAAGATCATGGGATAGTAAGATTAAGTATGCTGTGTGGGCGGATAGGATCACTAAGAAGAACTCAACTGGGAAATCCCCTTTTGAGTTAGTTTATGGACTCACAGCCACCCTTCCGGTCAGCATGCAAATTCCGATCTTCAGAATGTTAAGTGAATGGGATAGCAAGATTAAGTATGTTGTGTGGGCGGATAGGATCACCAAGAAGAACTCAACTGGGAAATCCCCTTTTGAGTTAGTTTATGGACTCACAACCACCCTTCCGGTCAGCATGCAGATTCCGATCTTCAGAATGTTAAGTGAATATGGCACAGAACAATTGGAAATGGAACAGAGGATCAATCAGATCATAGAGTTGGATGAATCTAGAAGAGCTGCCCTTGATCAGTCACTCAAGCATCAAGAAAGCATGAAGGGCAGTTTTGATAAGTCAGTTAGGCCAAGATCCTTCCAAGTAGGAGATATTGTTCTCTTATGGGATAAGAGAAGGGAGAAGCCTGGAAAGCATGGAAAATTTAATAGCCTTTGGAAAGGCTCGTTTATCATCCGCGGCACTGCTAGCACCAATTCTTTTTTCCTTAACACCATGGATGGAGAGACACTAAGTCTGCCCATGAATGGGCAACACTTGAAGCCCTTTTACTGAAACAACCTCCAAGATGACCAAGGGATCATCCCAGGGCTTCTCTAAACCCATCCTTATTGTATCTTTATGTACTTTACTTTTTATATCATATTTGATGTATCATAATGTTGTATCATAGTTTCTTATTTCTTGTATATTAGCATTTTTCATTTATATACTGAAAAAACCAAAGAAAACAGTTTTGTTTTATGCACTTTGATTTGAAAAAGCAAATAATATTTTTCTGGTATTTCATCATGGCTTATTTTTTATATATCATGGGACTAAGACACTTCTGTTTACATACAGGTACCAGAGATTCCTGGATTCTCAGGCACTCTCTTTGATCAATAAATCAAGCGAGTACCTGTCCCGCAGTTGGAGCCAGATGTTGCCAACTTATTTGTACCATAGTTGGATTAGCTGAAGAGCCGCCATTTTACAAACAAGACAAATGTTTGTTTCCAGTGTATCAGATGATCCGCCTTTGTGCCTAGCCAGTTTTTATTTTCAGTAATTATGACCATGGCCCCACGGGGTTTGTAATAAAGTGTGCTAGTAGGGGTTTGAGTTGTTTAGTCTCCTAAGACGTAGAATTTTAACTAAGGTATTCCAGGGAGTTTTTTGCCCTTGTCAATTATGCTTTGTCTATAGCCGAGTATAATCGACGAGGTTTTCTCTCGCTTCATCCAAAGCTGGAATGCTCGATTTTGAATTCTGGGCCTTGGGGGGTTATTAGAGCCCAACTGAAGTTTATGAACCTACTAGACACTAGTAGAATATGTTAGGTATAACTCCCGATTCATTATCCTTTCATTGCTAATGCATGTACATTTATACATTTCATGTGGCGGTTGAGAACCAGCGTTTTCACCTTCCTATGTAACTGTTCAGCTTCCTATTTATTTACAATAATCTCGACGGATTATATTCTAACAATCCCCCTCTTAATCCGAAGGGGTGTTCGTAAGTCCGAGCATGGTTCTGAATCTTTCAAACTTTTCTCGTCCAAGCGCTTTGGTGAAGATGTCTGCAACTTGATCATTTGTGGAACAATGTCGAAGATGGACTGTCTTGGCCTCTACACGATGTCAAATCAAATGATACTTTGTGTTGATGTGTTTGGTTCGATCATGGAATCTAGGATTCTTAGCTAGCTTGATTGCAGAAGTATTGTCGGCCAACAATGGAGTGGAGTTCTCTTGTTTTTCTTGCAAATCTTCAAGCATCTTCCTGAGCCATACTATTTTTTTCGTTGCTTCAGCTGCAGCCACATATTCTGCTTCTGTTGTTGAATCTGCCGGAACTGACTGTTTGCGTGATCTCCATGAGACAGCTGCTGATCC
>LPNX011151533.1:176612-220223 GCA_001517045.1 Pseudotsuga menziesii
GGTTTAGGCTTCAACGCAGCCACACCAACGCTGTCTTCAACGTGTTCACACAGAAATTAGGGTTTCCATAGCTTCACAACTTTTGCAGTTCAACCGTCACACGTATTGGAGCAGTCTTCAAGGCAAAAAAAGTAATATTTCTAACGCAGTAGGAGTATTAATATCAGTCTCCAACGTCCGCAGTATATCAGTCTTCAATGCAATATATATTTCGCACTCATGTGATGCCAAACAAAAGAAGTTTCAAACGCAGCATATATACTCAACAACGCAATCACACGCAGTCACGATTCAGCATTCTTCAACACGGTCACAGCAGGTGTAACATGTCGTAGCAGGTCGCAGCTCGCTTCACACAGCACGCTCTTCAACACAACCTTCAACGCACAGCTTTCACGCACAGGCTGCAATCTCTCCACGCAGCAGTCTCTCGCTTCACGCAGGCTCCACCATTCAGTCTCCAATGCAGTCTTCACACAGCTCGTAGCAATAATAATCACAGTCTCCAGTGCCAGTGCTCAGCGAGTTGGGTGCAGCAATTGCAGTCTCTCAACGCAGTAATATGCAGTCGATAAGGCGCATCAATATGCAGTCTCAAAAAGCATATAGATTCAATATAGCTCGCAGCAGTATATGGAGGGGATATGCAAATGAAGAGGTCGCAGCACAAAGCTTCAGCGTGAAAGAATTAGGGTTAGGTATTGTTCTATACCAATAATGCATGCACGCAGAGACTGGAGGAGAAACGCACACAATGAATGCAACTGGCAGCGACTGGCAGACAAAATGACAATGGACTGGCAAGCAGAATGCCAGGACTGAAATGCAGCAAGGCAGGAGTTACGGCAAGCAGGCAGGCAGCCAAGCTCTGATACCACTTGTTAGGTATAACTCCCGATTCATTATACTTTCATTGCTAATGCATGTACATTTATACATTTCATGTGGCAGTTGAGAACCAGCCTTTTCACCTTCCTATGTAACTGTTCAGCTTCCTATTTATTTATTTATTTACAATAATCCCGACGGATTATATTCTAACAGAATAGATCATGGTCATGTCCTAAGTTACCATGACCCTCAGAAAAAAAATTTGAAATTTTTTTACCGGATGCGTTGGATTTAGGATTTTAATTTTTTCTAAGTTTTTAATTAAATTTTTCCATAATTTAAATGGAAAAATTCAGATTGTAATAAGTCAGCCATCCGGGGTCCGATTTCAGTGTTTCAAGGCTCTAACCCTAAGCCAAAAATCAGTCATGAGCATCTGGCCAGCTAACTTCAAGTTTCAGATCGTCATTCAGCTACATAACTCATAATTTCTCAAAAAAAGTCAATTTTAGAGAAATTATTAATTAAATATTAAAAATGATTATTTTGGAGATAATAAAAAACTTTCCAAATTAATCCAAATTAAACGAAATGAAATGCAGAATGACATGGCATCGGGCATTAATGATGATTGTGGTTGGCACAAATCCTCTTCAGTTAGCAATCGAAGAGTACTGAGTTCTCATTCACTTAGCAAACTCGCCTCCTTCAGTCATGACCACGTTTTGGTGAGGTGGAGCTTGTTTATTGGCTCGTTGATGTGTTCGAGGTTGAAGGATGACATGTGGTCCTTGGTTCGTGGTATTGGCTCCTCCAAACCTAGCTCCAGGCTCCTCCAAACCTAGCACGCCTACCTACATCTCCTCACGTGTGCCTTTCCTCATACCTCACGTCAGAGCTTTGGAAGCTCACACTTTTGCTTGTGGAGAGCTTGTATTGGATGGTGTTGGTTGGTAAGAGTTGGGAGTGGGGGTGCCTTGCCTAGGTGGAGGCCTCCCCTCACTCTTACCCTCTTTGTTTTAGGTTTGTGCTCACAAACGTGGCTAGATTGTTAGGTTTGCGCCCTCCTTGCATGGTGTGGTGTTAGGGTTTTGGCCTTCTCTCATTGTATAAGAAGAGGCTCTTTTGAGCTCTTCAGGGTGGAACTTTTGTGGTGGAGTTACTCTGTAGAAATTGTATCAAGCTTGGATTTGAATTTTTAATAAGAATTTTGACTTTGGAGGTCTATGAGCTCTTTGCATGTGGTAAACATTTCATGGTTGAGGTGATATTGCTTGTAACCCTTTGCTTTTAAATACTTTGAATGAGATCAGTTTCTTTTGTTAAGCTCAAGAGGGCCACTGTTGGCACGATATAGTAATCGTTTGTTGTTTCAAGTTGATTATTTATGCAAAGTAAGTTAGAATCTTGATAAACATGAGTAGTTAGTTATACGTAGTGTTGATCTTGGTTTAATTCTCTTAGCATACTTTCATGTGATTTGATCTCACTTTGTATTTGAGTTTTGGTGTTATCAGGTTTCACAAGTTGAAGAAGGGTGTGAGTTCAGCTACATCTAGCCCAAGCTTCAAGCAACCTTTTGTTTAACACTGTGTTATTGCAGGACCTACAAGGATTGTCTTCTTCCCATACAAAAGAAAGCCGGGAGTTTCTCTTCATCTTTTGTGTTCCATCCACAAGAAACTCTTCTTCTCTACCCTTTTCTTTATTTTTGTTTTTTGCATTGCTTAAGAAGTAGATCCACTCTTTCATTACTTATATTTAGATCTATCTTCTTTAGGCCTTGTTAGATCTAATCGCTAAAGGAATTTATCATTCATTAGATTTAGGAAAAAGTTTGTACTTTGCATGCAAAATTTTCAAAATTTTTCCATGTACAATTTTTTTTTCCAATTTTAATTTTAATTTTTGCATTGTCTTTCCCATCACTTTTTAGTATTGTTAGCTTGCTGATTTTTTACTTTTGTGACAGGTACATTGGAAGTGCTGGCGGAAAATTGAAGATTCAAGCTTAAAAGAAGACTCATAATTCCCTTTTCTTCATTCCCCTTTCTACAGCTCGCTCTGGAAGGCTTCCAAAGATAGGAAAAAAGGCAAAAAACATCAAAAGAAAGGCATTGTAAAAGAATTAATAAAAGAGCAAGTGAGATAAAGGCTCCCACACCCCACTTCCCCCACTTGGGGGAAGCCTGTATCGCCATTGTCCATATTTCAATTTTTTCCTTGCTTTATACTTGCAAATAAATAAAATGGTGAAAGTAGAATAGGAATAATTAGTTTCAATTTGTTGAAAAGTTTAGTTAGATTTGATTTCATTAGTATATTCTTGCTAGTTTCCTCTTATGCAATCTGTTCTCATACTAGATTAGGTTTGATTTTATTTTTGCTTGCATAAAAGTCATCAGAAAAGGAAAATTTGTTTGATTAATTGCTAGTTAGTTGTTTTTTTTCATTGAAAAGATAAAATAAAAAAAAGAACCAAAATCTCTTGAATCTCACCATAAGGTGGATCAAGAGTGCTCTCTGTCGGAGAGTTAATTTAATTTAGCTTTTATTTCATGCACTTTTGCTTCATTGTAATTTAACTAATTATTTCTTAAGTCTCTTGAACTTGTTGGAACCCAAGTCAAGAGCACTCTCTATCGAAGAGCATTCCCACTGCATTTCCTTGCATCAAGCATATAGTTTAGCTAAGACTCTTGAACTTTTGTCATAAGACAAAGTCAAGAGCGCTCTCTGTCGGAGGGTTTTAATTAACTTACTTAATAAAATTTTGTAATTCAAATTCCCCCCTAATTAATTTATCTCGTTGTTTCCTTGCCGGAGTATGCTCTGACTGACCTAAAAATTGGAGTACCTAGAATCGGCATTGGACTGTTAATCTTACAAGATTCAACATAATAAAATTTTACCCCATAACCAACGCACCGGCGTTGTAGAAAGTCTCCCAAGTCATTTCTAGTAAGGGCGTCGAAACTCTCCGTTGTCTAGAGTCTTAGCTAGCTGGTCAGTCTTCGTGAAACTAGCCTGAGATACTGGGCGGGCCGTCATGTCTCGAAAAGAGTAACTCGAAAGACTTTCCCGGCTTGTCTCTTGATACCTTTTGTTGAAACCTTAAACAAGACCATTAAAAAGCTTTAAAATAAACCAAGATTAATCGCAATACACATTCACCGGCACTATTTTAAGACTCACATCCTCAGTACACTCGAGCATTTCTGATAAGTTGACTCCATAAGGCACTGGTCCGTTCTTTTATGCATTATTGATAATCTGGGCCATTTGTCCATTGGATATTTTGAGTAAAGTTTATATCTTTGAATGCTATATTATTTTGTTATTTCTCAACATATTGTTTATCTTCTAAGTCTTATGATAGCAACGTGGATTGCTCTTCTGTCTCATGTTTATTTTTCAGTTATCTAATATGCAATCTTCGTTCATCATAATAAACTCCTAAAAAACACCCATCCGCATCTGTAACTGTTAGAAACACTTCAAACAACTTAAGAGCCATAGAAACTCTTTTGTAGGGACTATTCCCCGTGATCCTTTGAAGAAATTGACTTGGATCAGTATTTTAGTAAGAAAGGTCTGTTGCCCACCTATTTCGACTAGGTGGCAACTCCATGTACATGAAGATGTACATAATTGAATAAGTTATACCTTGGAAAAATCTAAGGATTTTTTCACTCCTGTAGGGCAATTGCCCCTTGTAAAACGAAATGTCCGCTCCCCTGCGTGGGAAAATCAGTGTAATTTTATGTGCTAGTGTGGGTCATATGATACGGATGCCACATCATGGAACTGGTTGTTAGGGAAGTCCACTCATCGAGTGTTTTTCCCTTTCCAATTGATCTTGTTGTGTAAACGAGTTTAATCGGTTTGGTTTTCACTCAAAATCCTCCAAAGTGGTGACGGGCGTTCTATTAGTCAAGTCCATGAGGTGGCTAAGGCTTCAAAGTGTGATTCATGACCATGCTAGACATTTGTATAGAGTCTTGCGGAATTTCGTTGTCTTGATGTATTTTTATTAATTTTTCCAGTTAATTAATTTCACCCCTTGGTGGTTAATTAACTGAGTTTTGATGTAATAATGTAATTGCTCAAGCATGGCATTTTGTAATAGGGGCTATGAATGCAAAGTAAATTGCTATGAAACCCCCTAAGCCACTGCTTTGAGTCCCATGTCTTTCTGATTAGTGGTTGAAGAGATAGACCAATTTTGGTCAAGAGGGGTCTATCTCCCCTAGGGAAATTTTTAATTTTCCTAAGTCAAAATTCATATTATTTGATTTTGAAGTAAAAAATCAAATAATGCCATGGTAAATTGGTTTGGGGGTTGATAAGCCTAGGAAAAATTTATTCCAAATTTTTCCACCCCCCCATGGCCAAGATATTAATTTTTGAAGTTTATTTTTAAATTTTTCCTAAGTAAAAATGGGGAAATTTTAAATTTAATTTAAAAAAATTAAAACTAAGGTGGATTATTTTTATCCTAAGTCAAAAGGATAAATGTTTATTTTGGAGCAAAGGCTATGATCAAAGCCAAGTTTAGAAGTGGTTAAAAACCCCTTTTAAAGAGGAGGCGCTACCATAAAAACCCCCAAGTTTAGTGGGGCGTCACATGAAGAACTCCACCAAATCTAAAGAAGGGAGAAAACCCCAAATGGAGGAGGGCGCTACTAATTAGAAGGGCGCTATTTGTTTAGTGGGACGCCTACCATACTTAGAGGGCGCTAGCCACATAAGGAGATGCTACCAATTGAAGGAGGCGTCACCTAAATTTAGAGGACGTCCACCATTTAAGAGAGCGCCACCCATTTTAGAAGGGCGCCAATGCAAATAGATGGGCGCTAGCTCATTTAGAGGGCGCTAACTTGGAGGTAGGGCGCCATTTTTTGGAAAGTCAAGGCTATTTTTGGAGGAGCGCTACCAAACTTGGAGGAGGGCGCCTACTTGGGCCCACGTTTTTGCCCTAAAAGCAGATCTAGGGTGGATCTTTGGTCAATACCCTAGATCTAAGGGTGGAAAATATGAAGTCATGGATCAAGCATCCTAGCCATTGATCAAGAATTAATCTAAGGGTGGAGAATGGTTGAGAGAAATGTAAAGTCAAATACCTAGATCTAGTGGTAGAGATTTAACCTAGATCTAGATCCAATCTCAACCATTGATCTTCAAGGGGTTGGGGTCTTCCTCAGCTATATAATGAGGGTCTCACTCCCTCATTTCTCATGCTCTCTCATGCTATTGTTATGCTGCCGGAATATTTCTCCACTATTCTCTCAAGCTCTTGTGCTATTGTAATCTTCTTGCCCTAGTTGGGCCATTTAATCAAGTAAATCTTTGGAGGAAGTCTTGGTGTCTACATTCCATTTTTCTTTGTGAGGTAACCTGTGGTTTATTCATTTGATTTGTACTTGTATTTATTTAGATAGCTCTCCACAAAGTATTTTGTGGAGAGACTTGTAGATAGAAGTATTTCTGTCTACATTTGTGAGTAGATTAGTAAAATTTTACAAAGTATTTTGTAGAATTTATTATTGTGCTCACCTCTTGGTTTACATTGTGCAACTCTTATAAGTTTATTTGCAGGGAACTAAAGCAAAGGAGCCTTTTCCATTGGTTTAAAAACTCAGATTTCATTTTCGCACTTTTGGAAAAAAATGTTTTAAAACTCAGTTTTCATCACTGTATAGTGATAAAAACCTTGGTTTTAAAGCCCCAACCCTTAGTATATCAGTATAGGCTTTAAATTCTGCTATTTATATATTGTTTTCACTTTTAAAAACAGTCATTTCCAGCCTATATTTGTCTACACTTTGAGCTTAATCGTGGTATTCCTCGTCTGACATCAAGCAATTGAGATCAGAACGCGAAGCGCTCAAAACTGTTATAAATATTTGTCTGTCATTCAGTCTACATAACAGTTTCCAGCCATTTATATTTCTGTTTTCATTTTCGCACTTTCTGTTACAAGGATTTTAAAACTCAGTTTTTATCACTGTATAGTGATAAAAGCCTTGGTTTTAAGGCCCCAATCCTTAGTATATTAGTTAAAGGCTTTAAATCTACTGTTTTAGCATCATTTAGGTGGCTGGAAACTCAGTTTTCAGCCCTCTAAACTTCATATTTTTGTTATATGTTCACTCAGATTTTTTACTGTAATATAGTGATTTTTTGGTACTAACCTTGTCTAACAAATTTTTTGAGTTCTCTGTAATTTCCAGCAAGTAAAAGCTTGCTGGTTTGTGATAGGTTTTTCACAAGTGAAGGGGAGGTGCTGCCCGAATAGGCCCAGAATACCTCAACCTTCAACCGGTTCCAAAAGGGGTTCAAACCCTCAACCCTCCTTCTTCTTTTTTCTGATAGTTGTAAACCCCAATGAGAAGTTCTCTTGGGGTATTCTAAAGTTTTGTAAAGCATTTGTAATCTGTAAATAGATTAGGAAGTAAAGTAGATCAATAATTCTATTTCCATTTACCCACCTATCTTTGTGACAGACTACCATCTCTGTCACAAAGATTGAAGTGAGGTTAGTTTACTGTTTTATTCATTCACCCACCTATCTCTGTTACAGACCACCATCTCTGTCACAAAGATTGAAGTGAGGTTAGTTTACTGTTTTATTCAGTTACATTTAGTTTACTGTTTTATTTAGTTTACTGTTATATTCATTCACCCACCTATCTCTGTTACAGACTACCATCTCTGTAACAGAGATTATTGTGAGGTTAGTGTAATCAGTTTCCTTTCTACCCACCTATCTCTGTGACAGACCACCATCTCTGTCACAGAGATTGCTGTGCGGTTAAGCATTACTCTAGCAAGTTACAGTTTCTTTCAAGTTCAGCATTTTTATTTTTTTCTGTTAAAGAGTAATCATACAACCCATATATCCTGTGTATCCTCTATCCACTTGTCATCTCCCTTTAGGGAATTCAAGCTGGATATGAAAAGCAGGGGAAGTGGGGCTTAGGTAATTAGACTAATTTTCATTTTCTTGTACTACAATATACAATCTTCACATTCAAATTTTCAGTCCAAGATCGAATACCAGCACCTCCCATAAGGGATATCGCTTGGTGATCTTGTTGATAACTTAAAATAAACCTTGCATCTTAACCATCAAGATAAAAATTTATTATTAAAATTTACCAACAACAACTTCCAACATCCTGCTCCTCTACTCGGTTATCACCCTCCGGGGTACTCCGAGATACGACCAAGGGAAAGGGAAGTCCTAGTTTAATAGGCATCCATCTAGAGATTTTCAAGTTGATTAAAAACAGTGACTCGAAAGCTGCAAGGGGTAGCAGACCGAGGGGGTCTCTAGGCACTTCGTCGTCCTCCTTGTGAGCACCGGGCCATTGGGGTTTGACCTGTGAGCTAGGGGTGGGCTTGCTCCCGCCTGTTGAGCGCAACAGCTTTCCATCTTCGATTTGAGAAGAACTAGATCGGGGTAGTCACACCACCCGATCTAAAACGTAATCCAAGAAGAACAACTCTAATAAAATTCATTAAAATTTACCAAGAAGCATTGCAAAACGTCCTACAAACACAGATCACTACTGTTTATCTTTGCCTTGCTGTTTAAGGTTTTACTACAAGCATTTTCACTTTATTTTACTGCAAGCACTCCAACACATTACTTTCAGTCTCATTTACTTTCAGTTTCATTTACTTTCAGTTCTATATTTGTTCATACAGTGAATGCTTAATATTTGTTT
This sequence comes from Pseudotsuga menziesii, assembly GCA_001517045.1. Taxonomy (NCBI): domain Eukaryota; kingdom Viridiplantae; phylum Streptophyta; class Pinopsida; order Pinales; family Pinaceae; genus Pseudotsuga; species Pseudotsuga menziesii. The sequence continues at coordinate 185,177 of LPNX011151533.1, forward strand.
AAATTGCTTCAAGTGAATCAAACTTAAGGTCTTTCTTTCCTTCATTTCCTGTTGGTTCAATAAGTTCGCATTAAAGCATTTTATTCCGCTATCTTTTGTTTATGCAGATAAGTTTAGATCAGCTGTACGTTACTTAAATACCTTGATTTGTTATTGTTGTAACTTGTAATCTTTTGACTCCATTTAATATAGGCACTGGTCTTGTAATTTTGTAATCTTAATAAAAAGATCCCTTTAATTAATCTTCAATTAATTAATAAACCTGGAACATAGTCTTTCCATAGGGACTACCCCCCTTGGCTCTGTTGGGATCTTGCCTAAACGGAGGAGTGGTGGACTGTGGTGACAGTGGTCCCCAGCTCTCACTTGCCCCCAAGGACACACATAGCAGGTTGTGACTTTCCTGCACCTTAAAGTGTGAATTAGGCGGCAACAGACCCCACATAGCAAGTTGCATGAACGATTTCGGTCGAAAAGATAAGTGTTCTCTTGTTCATGATTGCTCAGAATTTATATGTGATGGATGAATACTTATTCATGATTGAATTGAATGGAATTACATATTGAGTCGTTCAATAGAATGTTTCTTCATAGTCTAGAAATGAGTTTATCTATGTGCATGCTTTTATTGTGCTTATGCCTGTGATGAGTAGGCTAGTTTATGTATGAATTGCATTTGCAGACCAATTGTATTTCCACTATGCACATTAGTTTGCACCTGCACATGTTTTGTAAGTTTTGAGAAGTCATAACAGAGATATCGCAAACCTACGTGCATGCCTTAGTCATGTTTTGACACGGCTCAGTGATAAACGTTTGAGTCAAAAATATGATGACTAAATCTCGGTGGCTGAAGGCGTTGAATCAAGAAGAATTCCTCTAAGTTTTCATGGCCAAAAATACAATTTAATGGCCTAAGGCCGAAAGAAGAAATCTCAATGAAATCTCGATGAAAATGTCGTTAAAAGAATCTTCGTTGTTGAATGGTTGAAGTGTCTAAGTGCCAAAGTAGGGATTGACGGTTTGTTTGATGGAATTCATCATCACTGTGCAGACTTCCGACTCTTGATGTCGGGAACATCGAAGTCAGTAAGTCGGGGAGGATTAGTGGAAAATTCACTTATGGTTCTGACTTCCAACTTGTTACCAACTTTTTTGTACCATAGTTGGGTTACCTCAGGAGCCACCGGTTGACAGACTTGTTCAAAGTCTGATTCCAGTGTATCAGTTGATCTGTCTTCATGTCTAGCCAATATTGGCTAGCCAGTTTTTGAGTTGAATAATTTTGACCATGGCCTCGCGGAGTTTGTAATAAAATATGCTAGTAGGGTATTTTTTTTTTTGAGTGGTTCGGTCCCCTGAGACGTAGAATCTCAAATAAGGTATTCCAAAGAGTATTTTGCCCGTGACAATTATGATTTGCCTTCATCCGAGTATAATTGACGAGGTTTTCTCCCACTTCCTCCAAAGCTGGAATGCCCAATGATGAATTCTGGGCCTTGGGGGGTTATTAGAGCCCAACTGAGTGTTATAAACCTACTAGGCATTATTTAGGTAGAGCATGGTCATGTCCTATGTCATCTGGACATATAAAAAAATTTCGAAAAAATCTTTTTCAAACAGGGAAATTTTTTTTTTTAATTTTTTTAAACTTTTAATTATTTTCCTAAGTTTTTTGGGTTAATTTTTCCATAAATTGAATGGAAAAAACCCGTTTGTAATAGGTCGGTCATCCGGACTCCGAATTCAGTGATTGAAGGCTCTAACCTTAAGCCAAAAATCATTCTTGACCAGCCAACCAGTCAGATCCAGCTTTCAGACCATAAATCAGATACATAACGCCATTTTTCTCAGAAAAGTCATTTTTGAGGAAAAAATGAATTTTTATTAAAAATTGATTATTTTGGAGAAAATTAAAACTCTCCAAATTATTCCAAATTCGGCGAAATAAAAGGCTTAATGACATCTCATTGGGCATTTATGATGTTTGGAGTTGTCATAACTCAGCTTCAGTCACCATTAAGTGAGCATTTAATTTATATTCAGTTAGCCGTTGTGTCATCTCCAGCTAAAGAATGAGCTGCAGAGCACTCATTGGTCCGATGATTTGATCGAGGTAAAAACTGAGGCTTACACCATCAGTGGCCTTCCCAAACCTAGCAGAGGCTGCATCCAGACCTAAGAAGTCGCTTTACCAACATCCAGACGCCTCCTTCAGCCATTCACGCCCCTCTCTCTCCTGAAGGCGCCTTCCACACGTGTGGCCTCAATTCAGGGTTGTTTGCAGTGTTAATGGTTGGAGTGGGGACGCCTTGCCTAGGTGGAGGCCTCCCCTCACTCCCAGCTCTTCATTTTAGGTTCGACTTCTCTGTTAGGTGGCCAGGCCGGTTAGGTTTGGATTTTTGGTCTTAGGCTTTTAGCACTCTCTCATTGTATAAATAGAGGCTCTTTCAGCTCTATTCAGATGAAGATTTTGGGTATGAACACCATGCCAAAATTATTGTAATATTTGTTTAAAGATAGGAATAAACTTGTGACTTTGGAGGTCTATGCCTGAGCTATTGGAATTGTGGATTCACACCGTCTTTGGTGATATCTCTCTTACCCTTCTCTTTTTCAATTATTAAATCATTATTCAATATATACTCTTGAAGGGCTAACAATCTAGTTTATGAGTATTTTGTTCGGAATTAATTTTGTTTGTAAGGGTTTTGCAGGGACAATCAAGGGTGAAGAGGACAAGCCTAAGGATCGAGCTCTTCTTCATAAACGGGTGGTTCTTTTTCATCTAATTCCTTCGTTTTGCAGGTTCTCCTAAGCACTTCTCAATCCAAGAAAGAAACACAACAATCAGGGTTTCTCCTTCCTTCCATCAACAAAGATTAAACAACACGCTTGGTTACCGAACTTCCCTCTTCTAGTTCTCTCTTTGCTCCTTGACCTCTTTTGTTTCCTTGCTTGCTAGCTCCTTTCCTCCTTGCTTTGTTTGCCTTTTCTTACTCTTTCTTCTTCGCTGCCCCGTTTTTACTCTTTTTACCACTCTTTTTCTTCATTTTGGACAGCCCTAGTGTGCCCTAGTTTATGCCCCTTTTTTACCCCTTTTTGCCCTAGTTCTTTAGCCTTCTTCTACCTTGTTCTAGCCCTTTTCTTCCCCTTTTTGTTCGCTGTCTTATTTTTTGATTTTTATGACAGCCATATTCCTTCTTCATCGCTGCCCCATTTTCATCATTTCTCATACTCCTTTGACCTCATAGTTGGTTGCCCTATTTCTCTCATTGGTTGCTTTTGACTTCCTCTTTGTTCTCATTCCTTCTTCCTATCATTTTCTTCTTATTTTCAGCCTTCTTTGTCGTGCTCTTTTGCTCTCATTCAAACTCCTTTTCTTCCCTTTTTGCTAAGTTTCAAGAAAAGCTTCGAGTAAAAGTAAAGCACTCTCCTTTTTACGCAAATTTTAATGATTGTAGAGTTATATGCTTTCATTTGAAGAGTCCTTTCAAGAATTAGAATTGTAATTTGAATAAAATACTTTTGTTTGAGTGGGGTTTTTAAGTCCCCACTCTCATCCTTCCCCATTTGGGGAGGCTTGTGTTGTGTTTACTTGTATATGCTTAGGTTAGATGTGCTTGTTTTCATCATTATTTACACCTTATTCTTAGAACACTAATTCTTAATCCATCACGTCTAATTCATTAATTAAGTTGATTACTTCATTTTCAATCGTTTATCTTTCATACAAGTAAATCAACTGCTTAAATCTCTTGAATCTCACTATAAGGTGGATCAAGAGTGGTCTCTGTGGGAGAGTTAATCAACAATCTTCAAGTCAAGAGCACTCTCTATCGAAGAGCATCCTTAGTTTGCATAATCCTTGCATTAGTCTCATCTAGATTAGATAAGACTCTTCAACCTCTGTCATAAGACAAGATCAAGAGCGCTCGCTATCGGAGACTCTAATTAATTAACTTAATAAAACCTTCAACACACACACCCCATAATTAATTAACTTCATTGATCATCCTTCACCTAGTATGCTCTGCTGACTCTCGGGTTGGGCTCGTACTCACAACGGTGAACGGACTTGCTAATTTCGCACAAGAGTAACTTAATTAAAACTTTCACCCCATAACCAATGCACCGGCGTTGTTTCGTTTAAATACCGAGGCATGTGGGCAAATTCCAAGTGTGGGCGTCGAGCAACCCAATCTAGGCACAGTTACTTAACTTATTGAACACTTAACTGTGCCCCAAGACAGGTCCGTCATGTCTTTGAACAGAGCCACTGAAGGTATTTCCGGTTAGGATATCCAACTACCTTAAGCAAGACCACGATTAAAAACTTTTAAAACCTACCAAGAGCACTCGCAAAATCTAATACTCACTAGCTTAATTCCTAGACTTTTATTCACGCATTTATTTGACTCCATAAGGCACTGGTCCTTTATTATATCTGAGTAATTTTCTATTTTGATCAACTGTCTATGGTTCATTTCAATTGTTATATTTGAATGCTTAGTTAAAAGTCTGGAACCTTTGCTTATCTGTGTAATCTCTTGTCAACGACGTGGATTGCTTCTGATTAATCATCATTCTCTCAATAAACAATCACTTTAGATCATAATAAACTCCTAAATAACACCCATCTGCATCCGCAACTAATTAAAACACTTTAACAACTTAAGAGCCTTGGAAAACTCTTTTGTAGGGACTAGCCCCCTTGGCTTCGTTAGGAGTTAGCCTAAATGGAGGAGCTAGGAGTAGGTGACAGTACCTAGCTCTGTGCTTGCCCCCAAGGTCACACCTCTCCCACTTTCTCAAGTGAGGAGACAGCTTTCGGAAGATTTTTGCTGCTGGTGTGCAATCGGCGGTCAACATCTTTTGGCGCCGTTGCCGAGGACAAATCTTTTTGTTCCTGGACGACCTTTGTTTCTTTTAGTTTTTACCTTTTTCTCTTTTTGGTAGATTTTTAGTCCAAACACTCTCCGAAATTAGAATTAAGTCCACCTGGCGACTCCACTGTCAGTTAACACCTAAAGGTATTCTACTAGAAGAAACTCTGTAGGTTTGTTTGATTTCATCCTTGACCCCAAAAAGGTCTATAGGAGGAGATTGAACAAACTATCTTCTCGCAGGATCCTTGCAGAACTTGGATCTGAGTCTGTTTCAGACATCCACCTTTTATTTCCTGAAAACACTAATACCTATGTTTCTGACATAATGGGCGAGTATTTTACTCGGCTTGACTTTTCTCAGATAGCAGGTCAACCCCACCGTCTTCCGGACAAAGCTGTCGAGAAGCTCCCGATGTATACAGGCACTGATGCCATTACCTCCGCCATGCACCTCAGGAACTTTTCTAGGTGTATCAACGCTTATCTCAATGATCCAGTCATCCAACATGATGACGTATATATGAAGTTATTTGTTCTATCTTTGGATGGAAAGGTCAACGGCTGGTATAACAATTTACAAGACAATGCTTTTGATAGTCTAGCAGCTTTCAAAACCTCTTTCACCAACAAGTTTGGTGAAAAGAAAGAACCTCGACATCAACTTGCGTCCTTGACCAACATAAAAAAGAAGTACACGGAAACAATAGACGAATTCAATACTAGGTTCACAGAATTATCAAAAGCCATCCCTACTGATTATGCCCCAACTGCACCAACCATTCTGGTCTATTACATTGAGGCACTTGGTGGCAAAATGCAATACCAGATCAAAGACAAGGAGCCTACTAACTTGCTCCAGGCTCAGGAAATGGCAATCAAAATTGATCTGAACATCCAGTCATCTGGTGAATCTAACCTCCACGGTTATTCAAGGTCTTCAACTCCTTTAAAAATTAGTGAACCTAAAGACAAGGATCCTTGATAAGCTATGAAGGATGCCTATGAAAAACAAATGATTGAAATGAAAAGGGAGATGAAGAGAAATATGGAGGAAGCAGAACAGAAGCACTTAGCGCAGTTGAAGGAGATTCAAAATAGGGTGATAACGATGGAAAGAACTCAAACTCAGTCCACTCCTAGAGCCTTTCCTGCCAAGACAACTTGGCAAAGAAAGCCTCCCAACCATGAGCAGAGGCCTCCCCATCAGCTGGAGGCCGATAACATGGTTGAGCAGTATAAACCATTTTGCAGAGCATGCAAAGATTTCCATGAGGAATCTAGCTGCCACTATGCGTTCTATGTTCAAGAGCACGGTCACCCTGAAGGTTGTGGTCCGAATACGTCGACAAGCGAGCCTGATTTTATCAATAACATAGATGACATCCCGAACATCCCCATAGGAAATTGGCCACAGGCCAATCGTTATGAAAAGAAAGTTGACAACTTGAATCAATACTATGGTGAGATGCCTTCAGCCGAATATATCAACAACACTCGGAACTTCAAGGGAATAACTTATCAAAGAAAGGGGTCTTTTGCGCAGAATATTCCTAAGGTAACAGCTCCTAATCCTCCCAAAGAAGTTGAAACTAAAGAAATTGTTGATTTAAGTTATGGCTTAGGTAATTGGTTAGCAAATACAAAAGCCCCTGTTCCAGTCCTTGAATTATGCAAAATCCCTGGCCAAAGAGAGAGACTTTTGAAAATCCTAGAGCCGCAGAGTAATGTTGATCCTCAAGCTAAAGAAAGTCCTTCAAATCCTATAAAGCCCCTTACCACTAAAAAAGTCACTTTTTCTGATACCGTGGAACGAACTTCAAATAATGTCTTTGCCGATCCACCTATAGTTCTACATACTAGGGAGTTAAGAAAAGAAGATCATCCCCCTTTCTACGTATCATTAATGATGGGTGATCTTCTTCTACACAATTGTATGTTAGACTCAGGATCTAGTTCTAGCATTATGACCAAAAAAGTCATGCAACAGCTTGACTTAAGAACCACGAGGCCATACCAAAATGTATGTGCCATGGACTCTAGAAAGGTTAAGGTCGAAGGGATGATTGAGAACCAGTGAGTCAGATTGGCCAAATATCCAGATATCCAGATCACAATGGAAATCCTAGTTATTGATGTTCCGGACAAATGGGGTATGTTGCTTTCTAGGAAATGGGGTGCTACTTTGGGAGGATCAATCCAGATGCATTGGACCTATGCCACCGTACCAACGTCATAGTTTTCACTTGTTAAGTTGTATTCTGAAAAGGAAAAAAGACACCATGTTGAAAACCCTCAAAGACCATTAAATGAGTATGCTTACCACACTGCTGAAAATGGTTCCTATCAAATCAATTCCACCTTCTTGCAACCCATCCAAGAAGGGATGAAGACTGAAAAACTTAGTGAGTTGTGCAAAACGAATTTTGATGGTGTTGTTGATGAAATTGTCATTGATGCCAACATGGTCTTGATGTCATAGCAGTTGCTGAAGATGTTGATAACCCTAGATGATGTCCTTGCATGTGCATGGAAGCCCTAGTGGCTTAATGGAAAGTTGACTCAAGCCACAGATTGTTGCATGTGCATGGAAGCCCTAGTGGCTTAATGGAAAGTTGACTCAAGCCACAGATTGTTGATGATATATGGAGGTGGAGCCCATGGACATTTTTGAAAAAGTCTTTTCAGCCTAGTCAAAAGGATAGTCAATATAATTCTTCAGGTGTCCCTAATGAGTTTTGAAGAAAGTTTTTTTGGGGTGAAGTGAAATAAAAAATTATTACAAAAAAAAGGGGATGATTTTAAAATAAAATAATTAAAAAAAAACAAAAAAAAAACAAAAATATACATTCCTTATTTTAGGATATGGGCAACCTCAAAAGCCTTATTTTATGGATATTGATAACCTAAAAGATGTATATATATCTACAAGCATTCTCTCACAAAAGGGGGGTGTGCAAGTTCGTGGGCATCCAATGAAGTGTAAAGAAATGAAGCCGCAGCTAGCCTGAGGTAGAGTACAGGTGAATTTTGGAAGCTGTTCTGAGATTTTTTTTTCAGTTGGACTGAGGTGATTGGCCGTGGAGTTTACCAGCAGCAACAGTTTACCAGCGTGGAATTTTTTTTGATTGGCCGTGGAGTTTACCAGCAGCGTGGAAATTTTTGTGATTGGCCGTGGATTGAGCTTGGTGGTTTTATTATTTTTGTTTCCAATTGGCAGATCCTACAGATTTAGTTACATTATGCAAAAGATATGGTGAAGCTGCTCCAAGAATTTGTTCAGACGGCCTGATACACATAGAATCGGATTTCACTCAGCCATTGGATTTCATGCGTAGAGCTTGCCTGGAAGAAATTTGCTTTGATATAAATAATTAGTGGGCAAATCGTGTTCACTGGCAGCTGCCCCAAAATCTCTATCAGATTGCCTTCATAATCGCAGGAGGACTCATCAGTTGCTAGCTGAATAAACTTCAAATCGTGGAGGGAAGGCAGAACACCTGAGTATCTTTAGAGGTCAAGTTTATTACTACTGTATATGTGGTCTCCATTTCCAATCTTATTCTCTGCCATATCGGACTTTGTACGTGGTCGTTGCACAAGAGAAGCAGATGAATGCCGCTATGCTCATCATGCTCCAACTGCTGGTGAAGGAGACTCTGTAATTGTTCGTGCTGATTATCTATGCGTTTGAAGGTTTGTGCTGATCAAGAGGGAAAATGCAGTTGGTATAATAAGAGCACCTCATGGTGATGGGAAAGAAGCAATCGTATTGGTTACACCTTGTCAGTCAGATGACATTCATATAGGGGATGCATTTTCTTTAGGTCTGGGATATTCACTATTCCGCTTATTCAGCAGAACTATTTGGCTTGCCAAAGATTTTGTGTGCAGGGACTATTGCTGCCACTTTAATCTTTGAGGTTCAGAAAAATCAGATCCAAACTGATAAAGATGACCTAAATATTTATGCAGAGGCATCCAATGGACAAATGCCAAATCTAGACCTGATTAATGTTGTGAACCTTTTGGCAGTTCACAGACAAGGGTTATATACAAGAATAGAATCATTGTTTTTCATGCTTAGTTAGAAATGGCTGGCTGTTTTAGGTGAGATATTGGAATGGTTGGGAACAGTAGCATTTACCCTAAATCCAAAGTGGAAATATGGTCTTCCTTCTGCAGAATATGTTCAGGGTTCTGCAGGTCTTGCTAGCTCTATTTATCACCAGGCCTTGGGTATATCTACAGGTGCACATGGTGCTTTTCGGGATTACCAAGTGGATGCAATAACTCTTGAAATGTCCCCACGTTTCTCTCTTGAAAATGAAATGACTTGCATATCATATCTCCTGAAGTTTGGCAGCTCACTGTCTGAGTGCCAAATCTCTTCCACAGTCCCGATTTTTCTACGAGGGTGGAGAGAAGAAGCAAAGACCAAGGCTATTGACTGAGATCTTTTTAAGGAGGCTATTTTCTGTGGTCCATGATTGGCTATGGCTTTGGTCTATTCATCACATATGTGGCTCTGAATCTGATGGATGGAAATGGCCAGTCTGCTCTTCTGTATATTGTTCCCTGTACCCTTGGCACTGTTCTAATCTTGGGTTGGTGGCGGGGTGAACTGAGTAATTTATGGTCAAAGGGAGAGCCTCAAATGCCTTGTCCACATGTTGGACCCAAGGCGGGTACATGAGTTCAGGATAGTGTTCTTTCCAGAGTACTTTACTGCTTGAAGTCGCATTTAAATCTGTATATTGTTTTCTTTCAAGTTTATCAAATGGAAATGTCAAGAATTAGCCATGCTGGATGTTGATGTCCTACTATTATCTGGTTCCTGCAGACAGTACTTGTTAGAATGTGGCATTTCCATCTAAGAAATTTTAGTGCTCATTATATGCATGATGAATTTATTTTGACCTACAAAATGCTCAAAACCTGACCTTACCAGTCTCGTGAAAGGCATGCATCTGATCTTTAATCAGGATTCTTTTTATGCCTGCATTAAATTGTACAAAGAAAGGGGTCTAAGAAAATCAGAATGATGTGCAGCAGAGTTTTGTGAGCAGCAATCAGGCAGAGCAGAAGATGAGCAGAGATTCATGAGCAGCACAGAATGACCAGAGGTTCTTTAGCAGCAGTATTGAGGAGCAGATCAGTGACCAGCAGCAGAGACGATCAGCAGCATTGATGTTGACCAGCAGCAAGGATGATGAGTCTTGATCAGCAATGATGACCAGCTGAAGATGAGCAGAGATTCATGAGCAGCAGTGAGCAGTGGGACAGAAGAGTTGATGGGATGAGCAGAGAAGATGAGCAGCTTGGATGTATCAGAGATTTCTTGTGAGACACAAGTATACTGTTTGTAAAAGCAAGCTTGTCTTGCTTTTGAGGTTAGGATACCTCAGTCACTTCTTAGCAGGGTCTAAGAGAACCAGGCAGGGTCTTGGATTATGAGCAGGTGCTCTATATATCAGCAGGTGCTGATTTCGCCTAACGGTTGTAGCCGGACAAATAATATAAAAAGATTACAAATTCATATGATGTGGTGTTCTTCTGTGTTATGGCTCTTGATGGTTTAACTGCTTTTGATTTATGAATGATGATCTAGAAGATGTTTATGAAATGTTTATGATAGAGTAATGAATTGATGAATTGGTAGCTAACCCTGATAAATTGTGAAAAGGTTAAAATTGGCTGCACACTGATTCACCCCCCCTCTCAGTGTCTACAGGTGCTTACTCTAGAACGGGCAAGGGAAGGGGGCTAGTGTTTGTAGACACTGAGAGGGGGGGTGAATCAGTGTAAAGCCAATTTTAATCCTTTTCTTAGCTTGTCACAGATAACAACCAATTCATCATTCCCATAATCATTTGATATCATTCACATATCATAGCATTTAACTCAACAAGAATCATAACACAGAAGAACACCACACCATATAAATTTGTAATCTTTTTATATTATTTTGGTCCGGCAACAACCATTAGGCAAAATCAGCACCTACTGATACATAGAGCACCTACTCTTAATCCAGGACCCTGCCTAGTTTTCTTAGACCCTGCTAAGAAGGGTTTGAGGTATCCTAACCTCAAAAGCAAGTCAAGCTTGCATTTGCATTAAGGCTTACTGTCACTGTGTCACATCAACCTCATCTGTCATAGGTCTGCTCGTCACCTCAATCCACTTTCCAACTCAATCAACTGCTGCAAATCATCCTTGCTCATCATGTAAACTCTGCTGTAACACTAACAACACTACTGGCCATTCATACTTCACTCATCACCATCATGTCATGAATGCACTGCTGTAGGTGTATTGTTTATGCACCACAAAATAATGTCATCATCATCATGGTCTTCTTGACTTTGTCACTGATCATAACTTGACAGAACTGAGCATGTCAAGTCTTCAAAGAATTTCAACTTAAACAACACTGCTGCACTAGTCTTCTCAGTCATCTCTGTTCATCTTCTGCTGGTCAACTCTATTCAATACTGCTGGTCAATCTTTGCTGCTGGTCATCATCAAAGCTGCTTATCATCTTTGCTCAGCACACATCAACTTTGCTTGTCCAAAACATGCATTACCTTGCCACCAAAATATGAATGTGTTTGTCATAGAACTATAGCTCTACTATTCTGCTTCACAGACACAAACATGTCAGCATCAATTTAGTCAATCTGATCACTCCACTGCCACAACCATCAATCTATCAATCTGTTGCCAAATACAACTCATAATCACAGTTGATTAATCACTATCAAGTTACCATGGCAATGGTGTAAGAAGGCAATCATTGAGAATGCAATCATACATTATCATACCAATCACTGCCCACTTCAATACGTCACTCAATCAATAGTTTCTGAGCATATATGTCATTGCTGAACATATTACTGTGTAAACATCATCTCACTTGCAAAGCCAAACTCGTGACTGTGTAAATCCTCTGCTGCTAGTCAATTTCTGAACTTAAAGCTTTACTGTACATACCTTTATCTATGCATGTTGTTACAGACTTCAAGCTTTAGACTTCGACCTTGGAGATAACCTGCATGTAACCTCAATCAAGTTCGGACTTGTTCACCACTGAGGGTCTCCAAGACGTGTTGGTATAACCCTACCTCACCACAGCATGTAGATATGGTAGCTTGCTGCTACTGCTGGTAGCTTGCCGCTACTCTGTAATGTACAATTCAAGACAAGTCCAAGACTGGATTGTCACAAGCACAAGAATCAATATTGTATCTCCTCCATCAAACTTCGAACCTGTGCCAGACCTTGTCCACTCTACAATAAGCTGGCGTCTTTGCCTGCCAAAATCTGTGTTGTTAAGGCCTCGTATTGCATCCTCTGCATCACGCTCATCTTCCGTGTATATAAGAGCATATCCTGTTCATCATTGCAGTATCTCAAAGCTTTGCATCTCGCACAACGTTTTGAAGCAGGCCTGAAGCACACTCATACTGAAATGATGTTAGAACTGTAACAGAATTACTAGTCATATACTCACAGTCGCCTTGAGCCAAAGTAGTTGTTTCTTGTGCTTCCAGGACCACCAACTTCCTGCTCGCCCCCTTCTTGGCTGCTGCATTAGTCTTCCATTTCAATACCATCAATACAAAAAAAACAAGTGAATTACCACCAAGGTGGCTAAACAAAAAGGCCGGGATTCCTATTCTCCGGTGATCATGCATTTAACAGGTTCTACTCTAAGTGCACCTATTAATCGGCAACACGAAGATCTGATCATTGAATATAACACAAAAAAGATCTTCTTCTATGTCCAATTGTATTTTCTTAGCTCCAACATACACACACCCAAAATGTTTATGGGCCTTGTATGGATCCCAGCACAAAAGAATGCAAGCGTTTTTTTTTTTGTTTTTTTTTTTGTTTTTGTTTTTTTTTTAAATCCAATGGAAATCCTTTCAGCCCAAATCCACTTCAAACACTCCAGACTCCCAAGCTCAAAATTATTTCATGGATCTACAGCATTAAAGATCTCAGACCTAAGACATCACTGAATGAGGCTCCCGCCACTTAAAGCAGGCCAAAACACAGAGAACATTGAACATTCATGTGGGTACCCAATTAAAGTCCAAACTCACAAGAGTAAATTGCATTCGTCATTAGAGCACGCACTGCTGCCACCGAGAAAGAAAGAAAAAGGTATGATGTTGTATATTGTCTCTTCCTCCACGGCTATGGAAAACTCAACCCACAGACATTTGTTCAAACTCCACAGCCTTACAGACTGTGCGAACAATGCATGGATAAAAAATAGCAGCAATCCTAGCAAAAGAACTAGATCTCTAGTTCCCACAATTTCTCTAATTGTCACAGCATTTTCTAAGCAACGATTCGATCTCAAAAGATACACGAATCCATATGAAAGTGGACCGACTTTCCTTCAAACCTCAATGATATTCACAGCCCTTAAACTGGTAACTCGGCCTCTCTCTCATAAGCTCGCGGCCCTCTCCCACAAGATTTCGATCTCCTCTTCCTGCAACTCGGCACCATACACGAAATGTAACCGAAATTTCTGAGTCTCAAAGTCTGCTGCAAAAATTCTATAGTTCGGGACTGCTCCTCTTCGTGGCCTCTGTCCAACGAGCTGCTCCACAAAAATTTCCACGCTAATGTGTTTTCTGCTCCACAAAAATTTCCACGCTAATATTTTTCTGCTCCACAAAAAAATTTCCACGCTAATGTTTTTTTTTTCTGCTCCACAAAAAATTTCCACGCCAATGTTTTGCTCCACAAAAAAGAATTTCCACGCTAATGTTTTTCTTCTCAATATATCAAGGATTCATACACATGAGCCATACCGTCTTTACCAAGGAGGGTTCAAGGGCCTTAATAAAGCGTAGTGGGCTCCATGATCTTTTTCATCAATAAAGGTGCTTCATGGTCTTCTTTAACCTATGAAGGGCTTTTCCATCGTCCACAAGAGCTTTAGCATCACCACCAAGGCTTACATCATTATTGGCAGGATCTTCAACATCTTCAGCAAGGTCGTGACATCAAGATCCAGTCTTGTCGGTACAGGGACCTTGTCCATGTTGGCATCAATGACAATTTCATCAACAATCTCCCAAGGTCGTGACATCAAGATCCAGTCTTGTGGGTACAGGGACCTTGTCCATGTTGGCATCAATGACAATTTCATCAACAATCTCCCCCTTTGTCATTGATGACAACAACTCATGCTCCCCCTATGAGCATGCTCCCCTTTTGTCTGCATCTCTCCCTTTGTCTTCATCTCTCCCACTTTGGCATCAATGGCAAAGGGTGTCTGAGATCTTTGATCACTGCTGACTGCTCCCCCTATCAATATGCACGATCCTAGGACCTGTCTCTATGCCTGGAGGAACCATCCTTTCTCCTTTGAGTTCATTCTCCAGCCTCATGAACTCAAGGTGTGCTAAGGTCTTTGAGAGACCTTACACTTGGCTTGCCATATGGCAGCCATCCTCCCTGTTCTGATCAGCTTCTCCTTTCTGCAATTGCTCGGTCTTCCTTATCCATACTTGCTTCTTGGCATCTGTCCTTTGAGCATCTGTTCCTTCATTGTCCTTGCTAGTTTTCTTGGCTGAGCTATATGTTATTCCTCTCATATCATTCCAACAGTTTTGTGCTTTGTGCCCAAATTTGTTGCATGACCAGCACCTAACTAAGCTGTTGGAACTTCCAATACTTCTTTGATCCACTTCATTTCTCCATGCCTGAGCATATCCCTGACTCTAGGCATTTGTCTTCTGATCTTCAAATCTTCTTGCTGATATGTATGAAGTACTCCTTCTTGGTTGACTTCTTTGACTGGCACATTCATGGGCTTTGTGTCCAAACCCACTGCAGGTGTAGCACCTCAATGTGTGACATGTGGCAGCAACATGTCCGACTTGATTGCATGTCCAACATCTAACTGAAACATTGGGGCTTCCAGCCCTTCTTCTTTCATAGAACCTACAATCCATAGCCTTATGACCAAAGTTAGAACACCAATAACAATAACCATTGAAGCCACTTTCATACCTTGGTCTTGGAGCTGTTTCCTTTATGAAGTTGCTTTGATGAACAGACCTAACTCTTTGTTTCATCTTTGAACTTCCAAAAACCTTGTTGTCATGTGCAGGTGCCTGGGGGGCAGCTTTGGACGTTGATGGACCTGCTTCTGGAGTCTTCAGAGACCAAGTGTCATCTTCAAGTTTTTCTTTGTTCTTCTTGTAACCAAGACCAGTTTTGTCGAGTGGAGATCTTTGGCAATCTAAGATCTTATCTAGGACAATTGAACTGTCCTGGAGCTTGACCAAGGCTTCATTTTTTTTACCTTTCTTCCTGAGACCAACTACCTCCATTTCCAGCTTCTGGACTGTTTCCTCCTTTTCTTCTAGCTGTCTTTTCAAGATTTCTTCTATCCTCTTGGCTTCCTCCAGCTGAGTCTTCAAGTCATGATTTACCTCTCTTGCTTCTTCAAGTATTTTTGAATCTTTATCATGGTTCTTTTGTTCTAGGGTTAGGTCGATCAAATCAATCTTTAGCTGTTCCTTTTCTACTTCCTTTTCCTTCAGCAATTTTAGCCAACCTACTCCTTCATGCTTAAGTTTCTTAAGCAACTCCTCTAGTTCAACATTCTGCTTTTGGAGATTATCCATATAATCAAACGTTGTCGTCCTAAACATCTTGTAATCAGATTGATTAAGATTAACTTTGTTCAAGAACCAATCAACTCTGAGATCTATGTTGCATACATAGTTTATAATTCTCTGTTTAGCTTTCAATATTGCTTCATCATCATCTGCAAGAACCTTCTCAATTTCATCACACAAGCTATCATATCACAAGAGTCCATACCTTTACTAGATATCTCTTCCTGTTTATCTTCTTCTTGATTTAGCTCTTCTGGGGGCTTGTCTTCTGATTTCTGATCTGTCTTTTTGGGTTCTGGTCTTGCCTTCTGATACTCACTCTCCAGCTTGAACCAAAGGTCTTTTGCCGAAGTGTACTCTCCTACACTTTCCTTCACTGAGCTAGGAAGTCCATCCATGAGGAACTTCAAGGCTGTAGTGTTATCCTTCTTCGCTTCCTTTTGTGCAGCTGATTTTCCTTTCTTGTTTGATGGAGCGGGTGGATTGATGACAATTTCCCAAACACCAAACTTCTTCAGATAAGCCTTCATTTTGCTCCTCCAACTGAAATAATCTGCAATATCCAGTACAAGCACGTCATTGCTTGATGACTCTTTCTTTTCCTTCATTGTGTCTAAGGATCTCCTTCAAGCTTGCTAGGCTCGTTACGAAGGCCGGCTCTGATACCAATTGTAGACACTGAGAGGGGGGGTGAATTAGTGTAAAGCCAATTTTAATCATTTTCTTAGCTTGTCACAGATAACTACCAATTCATCATTCTCATAATAATTTCATATCATTCACATATCATAGCATTTAACTCAACAAGAATCATAACACAAAAGAACACCACACCATATAAATTTGTTATCTTTTTATATTATTTTGGTCCGGCTACAACCGTTAGGCAAAATCAACACCTACTGATACATAGAGCACCTACTCTTAATCCAGGACCCTGCCTGGCTTTCTTAGACCCTGCTAAGAAGGGTTTGAGGTATCCTAACCTCAAAAGCAAGTCAAGCTTGCATTTACATTAAGGCTTACTGTCACTGTGTCATATCAACCTCATCTGTCTCTTCAATCCGTTCTGCTGCTAGATGTCATAGGTCTGCTCGTCACCTCAATCCACTTTCCAACTGAATCAAATGCTGCAAATCATCCTTGCTCATCATGTAAACTCAGCTGTAACACTAACAACACTGTTGGCCATTCATACTTCACTCATCACCATCATGTCATGAATGCACTGTTGAAGGTGTATTGTTTATGCACCACAAAATAATGTCATCATCATCATGGTCTTCTTGACTTTGTCACTGATCATAACTTGACAGAGCTGAGCATGTCAAGTCTTCAAAGAATTTCAACTTAAACAACACTACTGCACTAGTCTTCTCAGTCATCTCTGTTCATCTTCTGCTGGTCAACTCTATTCAATACTGCTGGTCAATCTTTGCTGCTGGTCATCATCAAAGCTGCTTATCATCTCTGCTCAGCACACATCAACTTTGCTGGTCCAAAACTTGCATTACCTTGCCACCAAAATATGAATGTGTTTGTCATAGAACTGTAGCTCTACTATTCCGCTTCACAGACACAAACATGTCAGCATCAATTTAGTCAATCTGATCACTCCACTACCACAGCCATCAATCTGTCAATCTGTTGCCAAATACAACTCATAATCACAGTTGATTAATCACTATCAAGTTATCATGGCAATGGTGTAAGAAGGCAATCATTGAGAATGCAATCATACATTATCATACCAATCACTGTCCACTTCAATATGTCACTCAATCAATAGTCTCTGAGCATATATGTCATTGCTGAACATATTACTGTGTAAACATCATCTCACTTGCAAAGCCAAACTCGTGACTGTGTAAATCCTCTGCTGCTAGTCAATTTCTGAACTTAAAGCTTTACTGTACATACCTTTATCTATGCATGCTGTTACAGACTTCAAGCTTTAGACTTCGACCTTGGAAATAACCTGCATGTAACCTCAATCAAGTTCGGACTTGTTCACCACTGAGGGTCTCCAAGACGTGTTGGTATAACCCTACCTCACCACAGCATGTAGATATGGTAGCTTGCTGCTACTGCTGGTAGCTTGCTGCTAATCTGTAATGTACAATTCAAGACAAGTCCAAGACTGGATTGTCACAAGCATAAGAATCAATATTGTATCTCCTCCATCAAACTTCGAACCTGTGCCAGACCTTGTCCACTCTACAGTAAGCTGGCGTCTTTGCCTGCCAAAATCTGTGTTGTTAAGGCCTCGTATTGCATCCTCTGCATCACGCTCATCTTCCGTGTTTATAAAAGCATATCCTGTTCATCATTGCAGTATCTCAAAGCTTTGCATCTCGCACAACGTTTTGAAGCAGGCCTGAAGCACACTCATACTGAAATGATCTTAGAACTGTAACAGAATTACTAGTCATGTACTCACACTCGCCTTCAGCCAAAGTAGTTGTTTCTTGTGCTTCCAGGACCACCAACTTCCTGCTCGCCCCCTTCTTGGCTGCTGCATTAGTCTTCCATTTCAATACCATCAATACAAAAAAAACAAGTGAATTACCACCAAGGTGGCTAAACAAAAAGGCCGGGATTCCTATTCTCCGATGATCATGCATTTAACAGGTTCTACTCTAAGTGCACCTATTAATCGGCAACACGAAGATCTGATCATTGAATATAACACAGAAAAGATCTTCTTCTGTGTCCAATTGTATTTTCTTAGCTCCAACATACACACACCCAAAATGTTTATGGGCCTTGTATGGATCCCAGCACAAAAGAATGCAAGCGTTTTTTTTTTTTTTTTTTAATCCAATGGAAATCCTTTCGGCCCAAATCCATTTCAAACACTCCAGACTCCCAAGCTCAAAATTATTTCATGGATCTACAGCATTAAAGATCTCAGACCTAAGACATCACTGAATGAGGCTCCCGCCACTTAAAGCAGGCCAAAACACAGAGAACATTGAACATTCATGTGGGTACCCAATTAAAGTCCAAACTCACAAGAGTAAATTGCATTCGTCATTAGAGCACGCACTGCTGCCACCGAGAAAGAAAGAAAAAGGTATGATGTTGTATATTGTCTCTGCCTCCACGGCTATGGAAAACTCAACCCACAGACATTTGTTCAAACTCCACAGCCTTACAGACTGTGTGAACAATGCATGGATAAAAAATAGCAGCAATCCTAGCAAAAGAACTAGATCTCCATTTCCCACGATTTCTCTAATTGTCACAGCATTTTCGAAGCAACGATTCGATCTCAAGAGATACACAAATCCATATGAAAGTGGACCGACTTTCCTTCAAACCTCAATGATATTCACAGCCCTTAAACTGGTAACTCAGCCTCTCTCTCATAAGCTCGCGGCCCTCTCCCACAAGATTTCGGTCTCCTCTTCCTGCAACTCGGCACCATACACGAAATGTAACCGAAATTTCTAAGTCTCAAAGTCTGCTGCAAAAATTCTATTGTTCGGGACTGCTCCTCTTCGTGGCCTCTGTCCAACGAGCTGCTCCACAAAAATTTCCACGCTAATGTGTTTTCTGCTCCACAAAAATTTCCACGCTAATATTTTTCTGCTCCACAAAAATATTTCCACGCTAATGTTTTTTTTCTGCTCCACAAAAAAATTTCCACGCCAATGTTTTGCTCCACAAAAAAGAATTTCCACGCTAATGTTTTTCTTCTCCAAACAAAATTTCACACTCATATTTTTTCTAGTGTGCCAAGGAGTATATATACACATCAAAAAGGTAAAAAGGTAATATGGTAAGTGTTTTAATCTTTTTTTAATATAAATTTGTTATTTGAATTTTTATTTTTATCTTTCATTTTTTTATTATTATTTTTATTTTGACTTTGAATTTTAATTTTAATAAATCATGTTATTCAAAGACCACCCTACACTAAAGTCAGACAGTCACTTCTTATCATAGGGGTGTCCACTAGGGCTTGCATGTCTCTAGGTATCCTTTTATCAATATATCAAGGATTCATACACATGAGCCATACCGTTTTTACCAAGGAGGGTTCAAGGGCCTTCATAAAGCGTAGTGGGCTCCATGAGCTTTTTCATCAATAAAGGTGCTTCATGGTCTTCTTTAACCTATGAAGGGCTTTTCCATCGTCCACAAGAGCTTTAGCATCACCGCCAAGGCTTACATCATTATTGGCAGGGTCTTCAGCATCTTCAGCAAGGTCGTGACATCAAGATCCAGTCTTGTGGGTACAGGGACCTTGTCCATGTTGGCATCAATGACAATTTCATCAACAATCTCCCAAGGTCATGACATCAAGATCCAGTCTTGTGGGTACAGGGACCTTGTCCATGTTGGCATCAATGACAATTTCATCAACAGTGTTGTCATTGTTTCACCAGAGGCTAAGGTTTTCAACTTTGCTTTCAGATTGGAATTCGAGGCAACTAACAATGTGGCGGAGTATGAGGCACTTCTACTGGGCATTGAGATTGCTAAGGACATGGGGATTAAGTTGCTTAATATTAAAGGGGACTCTGATTTAATTGTCCAACAGGTTAAGGGTAAGTTTGCATGGAAGTGTCAAAGACTTAAGAAATATAGAAATGCAATCTGGGATACAATGGAATTCTTTGATGCCCTTAACATAGAAGCAGTCCCTAGAGATCAGAATAGTGCCTCCGATAAGCTTGCAGTTTCAACGTCAACTCTTCAGCCATCGGATGAGATGTTAGAGGGGGATAGTCCTTTAGAGATTAACTTCAGAACTTTTGTTCCTGATAATCTTGAACATTGGCAGGTTTTCCAAGATGATGCACAAATTTTGAAATTCATTAATCATATTGATGAATTTTCCAATTATAAAGCCAATGAAAGTGAGGAAGGTAAAGAATATCAGGATGAGGGGAACCGCTTCAATCCTGTAACATGTGGCTTTGTTGCCTTAGAAAACATATTTGACAGACAGGATAGAAGAAAGAGCAATGTCGAACAAATGAAGCTGGATGATTACATTGAAATCAACATTGGGACGGAAACAGAACCGAAAATCATAAAAATTGGAAAAGGTACTTCCGAAAAAGAAAGGAACAGCCTCATAAATCTAGTCAAAGAGTATAGGGATGTATTTGCCTTTACTTATGACGAGCTCAAAGCTTATAGGGAGGATATATTTCAGCATACTATTCCCTTGAAGCCAGAATGTCAAAAAGGAGTTAGAAAAAATGCTAACAGCAGGAATAATAGCTCCTACGAGACATTAAGCGTGGTGCTCTAACTTAGTCGTAGTTAGAAAGAAGAACGGGAGCATAAGGATATGTATAGATTTCAGGAATCTAAACATAGCATGTCAAAAGGACAATTACCCCCCCCCAACATGGAGACCCTCCTCCAACGGGTCACTGGATCGAGCATGATGTCGATGCTAGATGGTTTTTCGGGCTATAATCAGGTAGTCATTCAAGAGGAGGATAGGCATAAAACCACTTTTACAACTCCTTGGGGCACCTTTGAATATCTGAGAATGCCCTTTGGCCTTTTAAATGCAGGAGCTACTTTCCAAAGGGCCATGGATTATGCCTTCAAGGAGTTGATTGGCAAAATCATTGAGATCTACCAAGATGATCTCACTATTTTTTCGAAGGAGAGATCCAGCCATGTTGGTCATCTCAGGCAGATTTTCGAGCGATGTAGGAACTATGGCATTTATTTGAACCCTGCTAAGTCGGTTTAAGGTATTGAAGAAGGAAAGCTTTTAAGTCACATTATCAACAAAGACGGGGTCAAAGTTGACCCTGAAAGGATAGAAGCTATACAAAAGATTCCCCTTCCCAAAAATGTTAAAGGTCTCCAATCATTTAATGGTCACATTAACTTTATCAGGAGATTCATTCCTAACCTAGCAGAACTCATGAAGCCTATGCAGGCTCTCCTAAAGAAAAATGTTAAATTCATATGGACTGATGAAGGAAGGAATGCTTTTGACACTATTAAAGATGCCATTTCCAGGTCTGTCAGCCCTGATTACACTAAGGATTTCATGATCTTTTCCTTTGCTTCTGAGGACACTATTGCGGCTGTGTTGCTCCAAAAGAATATTCAAGGGTTTGAGCAGCCTATAGCATTCATGAGTAGACCCTTGCAGAATTCTGAACTAAAGTATACCATCATGGAGAAGCAAGTTTATGCCTTGGTTAAATCTTTAAAACATTTCAGGACTTATATCGGGTATTCCAAAGTTATCGGATATGTTCCCCACACTACGGTCAAGAATATCCTTTCTCAAGAGGATTGTTTAGGAATAAGGGGTACATGGGTATCCAAGATTCAGGAATATGACCTTGAAATAAAGCCCATTAAATTGATCAAGGGACAAGGCCTTGCTAGAATGCTTACTCAGAAGAACGAAGAAGCCATTGAAATGATTGCAGAAAACGATATCCCGTAGCCTACCATGACTCCTTCCCTTCAAGAGCTTGATAATCATTGGTATTCCGACATCGTCTTTTTCCTTCTCCATCTCACTTGCCCTGATCACCTCAAAGGACACAAACGTAGGGCTTTGAGACTTAAGACTGCTATGTATTGCCTTACCCAAGAGGGTCTAGGTTGGAGGAACCCAAATGGTATTATACTTAGGTGCATCAATGAATAGGATTCTAAGAAGATATTAGCAGAGTTTCACTCAGGATTTTGTGGAGGCCATTATGCAGCAAATACAACTGCCCACAAAATCTTGAGAGCCGGTTACTATTGGCCAACCATTTTTTCAGATGCTCACAAGCATATCAAGTGTTGCCAAGAGTGTCAGCTGTTCACTGGGAAGCAGAAGTTGGCATCTCTTTCCCTTACTGCGGTTGTTGTCCTTGCCCCTTTTCAGCAGTGGGGGCTTGATTTTATTGGAAAATTCAAGGATAACTCCAGCAATGGTTTTTGCTGGATTCTCACAGCAACCGATTATTTCACCAAGTGGGTAGAGGCCATACCCACTAAAACCGCCACTGAGAAGGTTGTTATTGACTTCATCAAAGAAAGAATCATCACCAGATTCGAAACTCCCCTTAAGATAACAATCGATAATGCCAAAGCCTTTAGTTTAGAAGCAGTAAATGACTTATGCTTTAAGTATGGCATTATCCTATCCCACTCATCTGATTATTACCCACAGGGCAATGGACTTGCCGAGTCCCCCAATAAAAATTTAATGTCTATCCTCGAGAAGACTGTGGGGGATAATAAGAGATCATGGGATAGCAAGATTAAGTATGCTGTGTGGGCAGATAGGATCACTAAGAAGAACTCAACTGGTAAGTCACCTTTTGAGCTGGTGTATGGACTCACAGCCACCCTTCCAGTCAGCATGCAGATCCCGATCTTCAAGATGTTAAGTGAATATGGCACGGAGCAGGCAGAAATGGAGTAGAGAATCAATCAGATTATAGAATTGGATGGATCTCGAAGAGCTTCCCTTGATCAGTCACTCAGACATCAAGAAAGTATGAAGGGCACTTTTGATAAGTCAACCAGGCTAAGAGCTTTCCAAATAGGAGATATTGTTCTCTTATGGGATAAGAGAAGGGAGAAGCCTGGAAAGCATAGGAAATTTGACAGCCTTTGGAAAGGCCCATTTATCATCCGCGACAAGGCTCGCACCAATTCTTTTTTCCTTAACACCATGGATGGAGAAATATTAAACCTGCCCATGAATGGCCAACACTTGAAGCCCTTTTTTCGAAACAACCTCCAAGATGACCAAGGGGTCATCCCAGGGCTTTTCTAAACCCATCCTTGTGGTATTTTTATGTACTTTATTTCTGTATCATATGTTATGTATTATATCCATGTAGAATGTGTATCAAAATTTCTTATTTTTTGTATGATAGCATCTGTATTATATTTCATTTATATATGCTGAAAAAGAAAAAGTTTATTTTCATGTACTTTATTTCGAAAAAAGCAAAAATATTTTCTGGTATTTCATCATGGCATATTTTTATCATATACATGGAACTGAGACACTTCTGTTTACATGCAGGTACCAGAGATTCCTGGATTCTCAGGCACTCTTTTTTATCAATAGATCAAGCAAGTACCTGTCCCACAGTTGGAGCCAGATGTTACCAACTTTTTTGTACCATAGTTGGGTTACCTGAGGAGCCGCCTGTTGACAGACTTGTTCAAAGTCAATCTCCAGTGTATCAGTTGATCCGTCTTCATGTCTAGCCAATATTGGCTAGCAAGTTTTTGAGTTGAATAATTTTGACCATGGCCCCGCGGGGTTTGTAATAAAATGTGCGAATGGGGTATTTTTTGAGTGGTTCGGTCTCCTGAGACGTAGAATCTAAAATAAGGTATTCCAGGGAGTTTTCTGCCCCTGACAATTATGCTTTGCCTTCAGCCGAGTATACTTGACGAGGTTTTCTCCCGCTTCCTCCAAAGCTGGAATGCCCGATGTTGAATTCTGAACCTTGGGGGTTATTAGAGCCCAACTGAGTGTTATAAACCTACTAGGCATTATTTAGGTAGAGCATGGTAATGTCCTAAGTCATCTGGACATATAAAAAAACTCGAAAAAATCTTTTTCGAACGGGGAAAAAAAAATTTAATTTTTTTAAACTTTTAATTATTTTCCTAATTTTTTTGGGTTAATTTTTCTATAAATTAAATGGAAAAAACCCGTTTGTAATAGGTCGGTCATCCGAACTCCGAATTCAGTGATTGAAAGCTCTAACCTTAAGCCAAAAATCATTCTTGACTAGCCAGCCAGTCAGATCCAGTTTTCAGACCATAAATCAGACACATAACGCCATTTTTCTCAGAAAAGTCATTTTTGAGGAAAAAATGAATTTTTATTAAAAATTGTTTATTTTGGAGAAAATTAAAACTCTCCAAATTAATCCGAATTCGGCGAAATAAAAGGCTTAATGACATCTCATTGGGCATTTATGATGTTTGGAGTTGTCATAACTCAACTTCAATCACCATTAAGTGAGCATTTAATTTATATTCAGTTAGTCGTTGTGTAATCTCCAGCTAAAGAATGAGATGGAGAGCACTCATTGGTCCGATGATTTGATCGAGGTAAAGACTGAGGCTTACACCATCAGTGGCCTTTCCAAACCTAGCAGACGCTGCATCCAGACCTAAGAAGTGGCTTTACCAACATCCAGACGCCTCCTTCAGCCATTCACGCCCCTCTCTCTCCTGAAGGCGCCTTCCACACGTGTGGCCTCAATTCAGGGTTGTTTGCAGTGTTTAGGGTTGGAGTGGGGGCGCCTTGTCTAGGAGGAGGCCTCCCCTCACTCCCAACTCTTCATTTTAGGTTCAGCTTCTCCGTTAGGAGGTCAAGCCGGTTAGGTTTGGATTTTTGGTTTTAGGGTTTTAGCACTCTCTCATTGTATAAATAGAGGCTCTTTCAGCTCTATTCAAATGGAGATTTTGGGTATGAACACTCTGCCAAAATTATTGTAATATTTGTTTAAAGATTGGAATAAAGTTGTGACTTTGGAGGTCTATGCATGAGCTATTGGAATTGTGGATTCACACCATCTTTGGTGATATCTCTCTTACCCTTCTCTTTTTCAATTATTAAATCAATATTCAATATATACTCTTGAAGGGCTAACAATCTAGTTTATGAGTATTTTGTTCGGATTTAATTTTGTTTGTAAGGGTTTTGCAGGGACAATCAAGGGTGAAGGACAAGCTTAAGGATCAAGCTCTTCTTCATAAACTAGTGGTTCTTTTTCATCTAATTCCATCGTTTTGTAGATTCTCCTAAGCACTTCTCAATCCAAGAAAAAAACACAACAATCAGGGTTTCTCCTTCCTTCCATCAACAAAGATTAAACAACACACTTTGTTACCAAACTTCCCTCTTCTAGTTCTCTCTTTGCTCTTTGACCTCTTTTGTTTCCTTGCTTGCTAGCCCCTTTCCTCTTTGTTTTGTTTGTCTTTTCTTACTCTTTCTTCTTCGCTGCCCCGTTTTTACTCTCTTTAGCACTTCTTTTTTTCATTTTGGACAGCCCTAGTGTGCCCTAGTTTATGCCCCTTTTTTACCCCTTTTTGCCCTAGTTCTTTAGCCTTCTTCTACCTTGTTTTGGCCCTTTTCTTCCCCTTTTTGTTCGCTGTCCTGTTTTTTTATTCTTATGACAGCCATCTTCCTTCTTCATCGCTGCCCCGTTTTCATCATTTCTCATACTCCTTTGGCCTCATAGTTGGCTTCCCTATTTCTTCCTTTGCTTGCTTTTGACTTCCTCTTTGTTCTCATTCCTTCTTCCTATCATTTTCTTCTTATTTTCAGACTTCTCTGTCGTGCTCTTTTGCTCTCATTCAAACTTCTTCTCTTTCATTTTTGCTAAGTTTCAAGAAAAGCTTCAAGTAAAAGTAAAGCACTCTCATTTTTACGCAAATTTTAATGATTGTAGAGTTATATGCTTTCATTTGAAGAGTCCTTTCAAGGATTAGAATTGTAATTTCAATAAAGTACTTTTGTTTGAGTGGGGTTTTTAAGTCCCCACTCTCATCCTCCTCCATTTGGGGAGGCTTGTGATGTGTTTACTTGCATATGCTTATGTTAGATGTGCTTCTTTTCATCATTATTTACACCTTATTCTTAGAATACTAATTGTTAATCCATCACATCTAATTCATTAATTAAGTTGATTACTTCATTTTCAATCGTTTATCTTTCATACAAGTAAATCAACTGCTTAAATCTCTTGAATCTCACCATAAGGTGGATCAAGAGTGCTTTATGTCGGAGAGTTAATCAACAATCTTCAGCTTAAGTTTTATTGCATCACATTGTTTAATCAATTAATTCTTAAGTAAGCCTTTTGAACTTGCAAAAACACAAGTCAAGGGCACTCTCTATCAGAGAGCATCCTTAGTTTGCATAATCCTTGCATTAGTCTCATCTAAACTAGATAAGACTCTTGAACCTCTGTCATAAGACAAGGTTAGATGTGCTTGTTTTCATCATTATTTACACCTTATTCTTAGAATATTAATTGTTAATCCATCACGCCTAATTCATTAATTAAGTTGATTACTTCATTTTCAATTGTTTATCTTTCATACAAGTAATTCAACTGCTTAAATCTCTTGAATCTCACCATAAGGTGGATCAAGAGTGCTCTCTGTCAAAGAGTTAATCAACAATCTTCAAATTAAGTTTTATTGCATCACATTGTTTAATCAATTAATTCTTAAGTAAGCCTCTTGAACTTGGAGAAACACAAGTCAAGAGCACTCTCTATCGAAGAGCATCCTTGGTTTGCATAATCCTTGCATTAGTCTCATCTAGATTAGATAAGACTCTTGAACCTCTGTCATAAGACAAAGTCAAGAGCGCTCTCTATCGGAGAGTCTAATTAATTAACTTAATAAAACCTTCAACACACACACCCCATAATTAATTAACTTCGTTGATTATCCTTCACCTAGTATGCTCTGTCGACTTTCGGGTTGGGCTCGTACTTAGAACGGTGAACAGACTTGCTAATTTCGCACAAGAGTAACTTAATTTAAACTTTCACCACATAACCAACGCACCGGCATTGTTTCGTTTAAATACCGAGGCATGTGGGCAAATTCCAAATGTGGCCGTCGGGCAACCCAATCTGGGCACAGTTAGTTAAGTTATTGAACACTTAGCTGTGACCCCAAACAGGTCTGTCATGTCTTCTAACGGAGCCACTGAAGGTATTTTCAGTTAGGATATCCAGCTACCTTAAGCAAGACCACCATTAAAAACTTTTAAAACCTACCAAGAGCACTCACAAAATCTAATACTCACTAGCTTAATTCCTAGACTTTTATTCACGCATTTATTTGACTCCATAAGGCACTGGTCCTTTGTTATATTTGAGTAATTTTCTATTTTGATCAACTGTCTATGGTTCATTCCAATTGTTATATTTGAATGCTTAGTTAAAAGTATGGAACCTTTGCTTATCTGTGTAATCTCTTGTCAGCAACGTGGATTGCTTCTGATTAATCATCATTCTCTCGATAAACAATCATTTTAAATCATAATAAACTCCTAAATAACACCCATCCGCTTCCGCAACTAATT
The DNA here is from genome assembly GCA_001517045.1 of Pseudotsuga menziesii. NCBI lineage: Eukaryota > Viridiplantae > Streptophyta > Pinopsida > Pinales > Pinaceae > Pseudotsuga > Pseudotsuga menziesii. The sequence continues at coordinate 212,791 of LPNX011151533.1, forward strand.
AAAACACTTTAACAACTTAAGAGCCTTAAAAAACTCTTTGGTAGGGACTACCCCCCTTGGCTTCATTAGGAATTAGCCTAAACGGAGGGAGCTAGGAGTAGGTGACAGTTGCAAGCTCTGTGCTTGCCCCCAAGGTCACACCTCTCCCACTTTCTCAAGTGAGGAGACAGCTTTCGGAAGATTTCTGCTACTGGTGTGCAATCGGCGGACAACATCTTTTGGCGTCGTTGCCGGGGACAAATCTTTTTGTTCCTGGATGACCTTTCATTCTTTTAGTTTTTAATTTTTTCCCTTTTTGGTAGATTTTTAGTCCAAACACTCTCCAAAATTAGACTTAAGTCCACCTGGCGACTCCATTGTCAGTTAACACCCCAAGGTATTCTACTAGAAGAAACTCTGTAGATTTGTTTGATTTCATCCCTGTCCCTGAAAAGGTCTATAGGAGGAGATTGAACAAACTATCTTCTCGCAGGATCCTTGCAAAACTTGGATCTGAGTCTGTTTCAGACATCCACCTTTTATTTCCTAAAAACACTAATACCTCTGTTTCTCACATAATGGGCGAGTATTTTACTCAGCTTGACTTTTCTCAGATAGCAGGTCAACCCCACCGTCTTCTAGACAAAGCTGTCGAGAAGCTCCCGATGTATACAGGCACTGATGCCATTACCTCCGCCATGCACCTCAGAAACTTTTCTAGGTGTATCAACGCTTATGTCAATGATCCGGTCAGCCAACATGATGACGTATATATGAAGTTATTTGCTCTATCTTTTGATGGAAAGGCCGGCGACTGGTATAACAATTTACCAGACAATGCTTTTGATAGTCTAGCAGCTTTCAAAACCTCTTTTCACCAACAAGTTCAGTGAAAAAAAAGAACCTCGACATCAACCAAGCTTAATGAATGATTAGGAAATCTAGCCTATGGATGTCTACATTTCCGCATTGTTGGTATCAATTGCGGGAAATTTGAAAGCCCATATTTGAGTAATGTCTCCTCCAATGATCGGATTGATCAAGGTGAAAATAATAAAACGATACTTTTTGTCGCCTTGCACAAACCTGGGGCGAAAGCGCAGCAAAAATCTTCAAGCTGCTCGGTGTGTCCTTGGGAGCAAGTCTTGAGCTAGGTGCTGTCAACTAATCTTGACTACTCCATTTAGGCCACTCCTAACGAAGCCAAGGGGGGTAGTCCCTAAGAAACAGTTGCTAAGGGTATTTATTATTTATTAGTTGTGGATGAATTGTTTTGTTAGGAGTTTGAAATGATTTATTGACAAGATATTGCAAAGTAGAAATGAGATCAGTAGCATAAAGATACAACATTCATACATTGAGATGACTTTAAACAAATAATAGTAGTATAAATTATGCCAGTGCCAAATGGAGTCATAAAATATTGAAGTGTTTTCGAAAAAGTAAAATGTTTTGCACTGTCTTGGTTAGTTTTAATTTACTATGGTGACGAGCGGATTACGTGAAGGAGATTGCCGATATACCAAAACATACTTGCGAATACGTCCATATGTCAACAAAAGTGGCTTCACACAAGGACATGTCCGCTATAGATGGAGTCACGGGGGGATTTCCAACACTAGACCAATCGAGGTTATATCCTGACGGAGCCCCGCGATCACTTCCTAATTGTTCTCGCTTCCTTTGTAAAATTTCCTCACTAATATTGAAGTTTGATAACACCGGATTTTCCTCGTGTTTCAAGCGGAGGTTACTTTTATTAATGTGGGTTTTTAGTTATATGTGGATAATTACAAAGTGCACACTTCTGCTTTTGGACATCCCCAAGCTCAGGCAAGCTTGCGAGGGGTAGAGCATACACAAAAGAGGCTAATGTTTATTCCAATTGAGCTTGTAAAAGCAAAGTACAAATGTAAAAGAAAAAGAAACTGTGAGACTAATTACTACCGCAAAGAGTATCTTTGCCCCAATCAATCAAGCTCTCTTGGGTAATTCAGTAGAGCAGTGCCAGGTTAGTGTTCGTTTCTTTGCAAAAGTAAATCAAACTTTGAAAGAAAACTAAACTAACTTAAAGTTAGTAGCAAAAAAATAACAACTCCTAAACAACACCCATCGCATCCAAACATAAAAAGTTAACTTTAAACATTGAGCCAGCCTAAACGAAGGAGCTAGGAGTAGTTGACAGTACCTGGCTCTGTGCTTTCCCCCAAGGTCACACCTCTCCCACTTTCCTAAGTGACGAGACAGCTTTCGGAATATTTTTGCTGTTGGTGTGCAATCGACGGACAACAGACCTTAAAATAGATTATTATTATTATTATTTCTACAGATGAGCAGGTGTCAGATATTGTAATGAAGTCTTTGGGAAGAGTTTCGAAAGCACATACATTTCAGAGACAAGATGGGAGTGGTGAAAAACACCTTCCTCGATAAGAGGGAGTATTGATTTGTTACCTAGAGAAGTGTGTGTTCACTCATGCCTTGGAGTGGACAAGAACATTTTAAACGTGGTCCCTAGCCATTTATAAAGTGAGATTGACTTTATTGATATAAAGTCACTTTATAAATGAAATGTGAGTAATAAAGTTTTAAGTGACTTGAATTAGATTATTAAATGGGTGTGTAATAAAGTCTCACATTTATAATTTAAAAAGTCATTAATTGTTTTTTAATCAGAAAAAGGTGAGATGTGATCTTGGCCCCAGTATCTCATCTAATCTAATCCATTGGATTTGAGGAGAAAGTTACTCACACAAAAAGGGCTTGGGAAAGGCATAGAGAATTCATTGTTCACTTTCAAGAGAGATTTTTGAGAGAGAGAGAGCAAGAGAAAACCAGAGAGGAGAAACCCTTGCAAAATTTTCGAAAATCAGGAAGGGAAAGGGCACGAATTTCAAGACAACTTTACCAGCAAAGTGGCACAATTACCGAGGCATCCGTACAACATATAATGCAGCATACTGTACAGCAATTAATGCAAGTTGTATAGTCCGTACATCGCGAATTTTGAGAGAATGCATGGTTTTCAAGGCAAAAAGTATATATGTACAACACGATTTTCGAGACAACCGTACAGCATTAATTGGTGTTGGTATAGTGACCGTACGACACAGATTTCAAGGCTAAGTTTGCACAGAAATCGAAGCATCTGTATAGTCACACGTGTGGCAGATTCCTTGGGTTATGTAGAGCATGTTTTCAATGTGTTTGTTGACACATTTTTCGAGAAAATTTCAGACAACCAAACACATGAAAATGACAGATGTTTTTTACCAATGGTCTAGGATAAAATCCCCAAGGGAAAACCTGTTTCTGAGTGAGAGATTTATTATTTTTTCAGTAAAATATAGAAATCAAACAACAATACTTATCGAATTTTCTTCTTGAAAACCGAACCCATTACTGCTAATTTTTTCCTCGATTTTTGTGCAAATTTCACCTTGGAAAACGTGCCCAAAATCTGTTGTACGACTAGAATTAATTTTATGTTATTTACCTCGAAAAACATGTCCACCATACTGCCTCGAATTATGTGCCAATCCGTACTGTACAAAATTCTGGAAATTTCTACAGATCCTACTGTATGGTTCTGACAAGTCGTACACCTCGAAATTCATGTTGCCGTATTGTTGTGTACTTCACCTCGATTTTTGTGCCTGACTGTACTGTTGTACGGACTCCTCAAAATCTGTGCTGCCCTCACCTTGATTTCTGTGGATGAAATTTCTTCTCGAAATTTGTGCCTACAAATTGATTTTGGTCTTAAAAAATGTGCCCAGCAAAATCTTCCTTGATTTCTTCAGATTCTCTCTCCTGGTTCAAAATCACTTCAAACCCTCCCTTTCTCTCTCTTCCTCTCTCCAAAAGTCCCTTTTGGAAATGATCACAATGAATGAATGAATGCCTTGTCCCAACCCTTTTTGTTGATGGTAACTTCCTCTTTCAATCTAATGGTCAAGATTAGATTAGATGAAGGGTTCACATTAAATGCTCCATTAAATATTAATTAAATGACATTTAGTGCACCTCATGTCATTTAATAAAGTTAGAACAACCCCTTTTAAAATAATCACTCACATAACTTTATTTAAATATGAACTAAGGAAAACCATGATTAGCCTTTTTAATAAAGTCACTTTAAAACATGAAGTACTTCTCACTTCATTAAATGCAAATTGACTAGGAGTCACAACTTAAGTGTCCTTGTCCACCCCAAGGCAAGTCTAGGTGGACAAACACTTCCTAGGTAACTTTTCAACACTCCCTCTTATCGAGGAAGGTGTTTTTCACCACTCCCAACTTATCTCTGAAGTAGACATGCTTCCCTTTACCGAAAGCCTTTGTGAGAATGTCAACCACCTACTCATCTTAAGAAACATACTGCAATTGAACAGCCCCTCTCTGAACATAGTCTCTGATAAAGTGATATATGATCTCTATATGCTTCGACCTGTCATGAAATACTGGATTCTTAGAGAGCTTGATGCAACTCTAATTATCACAATGTATAATTGTAGGACTCAGCTCCTGATCAAATAAGTCCACCATCAGTTTGCGAAGCCACAAAGCCCCACAACTAGCTTGACTGGCTGCCATATACTCAACCTCAACAGAACGCAATGCCACAGACTTTTGCTTCCTGCTGAACCACGACACAGCTGTCGAACCCAAGCTAAATCAACAACCAGAAGTGCTCTTCCAGTCCGAAAAACTACCTACGCAATCTAAATCTGTAAAGCCAACCAATCCCACTCCACCAAATCTCCTATAATACAATCAATAATCAGTCGTACCTGCAAGATATCTCAGTATGTCTTTTGCAGCAGTCCAATGCACTCTCCTGGGATCCACCATGAACTGACTAAGAGTGCTCACTACAAAACTCATATCTGGTTTGATCTTGACCAAATACATCAACGAACCAATAAGCTGACGATATAGAGTAGGGTCCACCAACTCTCCCTCAGAAGCATGAAGCTTCATCCAACTGGTGATCATGGGTGTAGACATGGGTCTGCAATCAGTCATCTGAAATCTCTTCATAACATCTGCAGCATATTTTCCTTGCCCCAGGAAAACATGTCCATCCTCCTGCCTAACCTCCATACCCAAATAATAGTGCATCAGCCCAAGATCAGTCATCTCGAACTCTGAAACAAGATCCTTCTTGCAAGCATCAATCAGGTGCTCTCCCCCAGTAATGAACAAGTCATCAACATACAATAGAAGAATAAGTGGAACACCACCAACCACAATGTAGTATAGGTTGGGATCCACTTCACTCTTCTGAAACCCTATCGAAAGCAAGTAGGAATCGATCCTGAAATACCAAGCCCAAGGGGCTTGCTTCATACCATACAAGGCATTTTTCAGCCTGCAAACATGAGAATCTCTCTCATACACCTCAAAGCCCTATGGCTACTCCAGATACACCTCCTCCTATAGAAAACCGTTGAGAAAAGCGATTTTCACATCCATTTGATGGATCTTCCAACCCATCTCTACACGACGAAGATCACTGCTCTGATCGAAGAATATCTGGCCACTGGCGCAAAGGTCTCATCATAATCAACTCCCTCTACCTGTGAGAACCCACGCGCAACAAAACGACCTTTGAACTTCTCAATATTGCCATCTGCAGCATGCTTTATCTTGTAAAGCCACTTGGAAGTCACAACAGACTTCCCCTCTAGTCTCGGAAGCACTTCCCACACCCCATTCTTCATGATGGAATTGTACTCTTCCATCATGGCATCTCTCCAAACCTGGTGTATGGAAGCCTCCTCATAAGTGGTAGGAACAATCTCACGCAGGCTAGTCACCTGTGCCATATAGCTTGAAAATCTCTCAGGTGCCCATCTCTCTCTAACCTCCCTCCTAGGTGGTCCAACTGACTCCTCTGTTTCCTTCATCAACTCCTTAAGCCAACTTGGCTTTCTCTTCCTGGAGGAAGCATTCTGTCTCAGACTCTCCTCTACCTCCCCATCAGACACCTGTCTCCTTGAAGAAGTACCAACAACCTGAGAACCTGTCCCTGGTAAACCTCAACCTGTACCACTAGAACTCGAATCACCTGAAGGTGTCACCTGTGAACCTGTGATCCATGAACCTGTGCCTATACCAAAAGTAACTCTAGACTGAGCCCCTAAAACTAATGATCCTGTAACCTATGACCCAGTCACTCATTAAACCAATGACCCTGTACTCTAACTCACTGAACTCTGAACTGTCACCTGTGGAATACTCTGCTGCTCCTCCATCTCAAAATCTAGAGACCTCCTAAAGGCTTTGTCCTCCTCAAACTTCACCTCCCTTCTCACCACAATTTTCCTCTATGTAGGAAGGTATATGCGAAAAGCCTTCGATGTCTCATCATACCCAACAAAGATACCCCTCTCACCTGTAGCCTCCAACTTTGTCCTCTTCTTAGAAGGGACATGAGAGTATGTAAGGCAACCAAAAATCTGAAAATGACCTATCTCAGGCACTATCCCTATAAACATCTCCTCAAGTGTTTTGCACCCCAATGCACGACGCGGAATCCTATGCAGAACATAAACAGTAGTGCTACAGGAATCTGCCCATAGAAAGAAAGGAAGACTCTGATCATGCAACATGGCTCTAGCTGCACCCACTATCGAATGGTTCTTCCTTTCAGCCACTCCATTCTGCTGTGGAGTGTAACTATCAACTGCCTCTTGACCCCCTCCTGCCGACAATACTCATCGAATGCATGGGAAGTATACTCACCCCCATTGTCTGACCGAAGTACCTTGATCTTCTTTCCTGTCTGGTTCTCCACAAGAGCTCTGAACTCTTGGAACCGAAGCAAGACTTCCTCTGATCTCTTGCTTCTAAGGAAATAGATCCAAGTCTTCCTGGAAAAGTCATCGATGAATGTGACATAATACTCATGTCCTATCAAAGAGGTAGATGACATGGGACCACACAAATCTGAATGTATTAACTGAAGCACTCCCTCTGATCTGGAATCACTACTCGAAAAAGTAGTCTTGGTGTACTTTCCCAAAGCACACCCTCTACACACACCACTCGACTATGTGCTGAACTTTGGCATATCTATCGTCATCTCTCTCAGCATCCTCAAAGCTAGATGGTGAAGATGGGCCATCCTCCTGTGCCATAGCTCACACAACTCACTGCTACTCTGAGTGTTTGACAATGCATGATGTGGCTCGAAGAGAAGCTTGTACAGTTTCCCGCATCTGACTCCAATCACCCGTGAATCAGATGGACCTGCTGCCTTGGGAAAGATGTGAACTTTCCCATCAAGGACATATACACTGAAGCCTTTGTCCTCAATTATGGAATCTGAAACAAGGTTCTTCTTCAGCCTGTTATCCAACTTTTTGTACCATAAGTTGGGTTACCTGAGGAGCCGCCAGTTGACAGACTTGTTCAAAGTCTGATTCCAGTGTATCAGTTGATCCGTC
>LPNX011151533.1:222896-239562 GCA_001517045.1 Pseudotsuga menziesii
AATGCACCGGCGTTGTTCGATAAGTACCGAGGCATGTGGGCAAATTCCAAGTGTGGGCGCCGGGCTACCTAATCTGGGCACTGGTAGTTAAGTTATTGAACACTTACCTTTGACCCCAGACAGGTCCGTCATGTCTTCGAACGGAGCCACTGAAGGTATTACCGGTTAGGACATCCAGCCACCATAAGCAAAGATCACAAGCAAAAAACTCTTAAAATACACCAAGAGCACTCGCATCACCTAACATTCACTAGCTTGATTTCTAGACTTGTGTTTAATTCTTTAGCGCATTTCAGCTTCATTGACTCCATAAGGCACTGGTCCTTTTTAATTTTCATAATCATATTATTTGATCAATGGTCTATGGTTTATCGTAATTTCTTTCTCTGAATGCACTATTAAAGCCTAGAATTTTTGCTTATCTTTGTAATCTCTTGTTAGCAACGTGGATTGCTTTTGATTTAGTGTCATATTCATAATAAACAAACACTTCAAATCATAATAACTCCTAAAACAACACCCATCCGCATCCGCAACTAATCAAAACACTTTAACAACTTAAGAGCCATAGAAACTCTTTTGTAGGGACTACCCCCCTTGGCTTCGTTAGGAGTTAGCCTAAACGGAGGAGCTAGGAGTAGGTGACAGTACCTAGCTCTGTGCTTGCCCCCAAGGTCACACCTCTCCCACTTTCTCAAGTGAGGAGACAGCTTTCGAAAGATTTTTGCTGCAGGTGTGCAATCGGCGGACAACACAGCCCAGGGACATACAATACATCCCTCGGAAACATAGGCTGCATGGACTCCCTGTCAAAACGGACAGTCCCTCGCCCAACTGCTCCCACCACTATGTCATCTCCCAATACAACCACCAACTCCAAGTCTGTCTCTGACATATCTAAAAACATATCACGATCACCTGTCATATGACTGGAAGCTCCACTATCAATGTACCAAGTAGAGGAAGTAGTGGTAGCACTCAACGAATGACCAACAATCATGGAATGCTACATGTGGTCCTGAAAGTCCCTACTGGTGATAGAAGATGCTCTCTCAACACTAACACCTGCATAGAGAGAAAAGTCTCTCTCAATTCTTGCAGCAAACTCATCAATCTCTGCTGAAGTTGTTGTCTGTTGTTTCTTCTTCTTCTTGTTTGGACACTGTCTAGCATAATGTCCTGTCTTCTGACATGCAAGGCATTTCACTTTGCTCATGTCCTTCTTCTCCCCATCATGATGTTTGGCTCCATCCTTGGAACCCTTCTTGAACTTCTTCTTCTTCTTGCCCTTCGCTACTAATGCAACATTCTCCTCATCATCCCCGTGATGTGATGAACTGCCATGCAAGTAACCTCTCCGTGTCTCCTCCTGTGTGAGACCATCCCACAATCAATCCCATGTTGGCATGTTCTCCCTACCAATGATAGTCTGCACAAACACGGTCCACCGCTGAGTCACACCATTTAGTGTTGTACGCACCACCTCAACATTCCCTATCACCTCACCTACAGCTGCAAGCTCATCTCTTACCTGTGTGGTCTTGGTAAGATATGAGGCCGTGCCTTCCCCTTTGCCCATGTGAACACTCTTCAACTTCTCCCTCAACACCATCTTTCAGTTTTCATTCGAACTTTTGTAAAGATTTGTTAAAGCTGTCCACATCTACAATGCATGATCTTTTGCTAATATGTGAGGGATTACGTGATCGTTCGCGACATCAAGTATAACCCTCCTTGCCCTCGCATCCCTTTTCATGAAACTTGCCTTATCAACCGCATCAGCATGTACTACTACAAGATTAGTTGTAGTACAATGAACTATAACCCATAGTTCATTTTCTTCAAGTATTTCACTAATTCTAGCCTTCCATGGGCTAAAATTTGCAGCCCCATCTAACTTGTCTTCCACTCTAAGACCAAACACCATGCCTACAACCTGAAACTTCAAGCACGTTGTTCAAGAATTTCTTTTCTTCAAACCCCTGTTTTATGAATCTTCAAAATTCTGAATTTTTAATTGCTCTAATACCATGAAAGTTTTTCACGAACCCCAACCCGGTTTCAAGCCTTTTGGCTTCTCTACTAAGTTTAATGCTCAAGCCCTCTATGCACAAACTTTAAACAAAATTTGACTGAAACTGAAACACATGAAGTTCTTTTTCCAAAATTAAACAATTCAGAAATTTGTCTTTTCTACCAAAAATTTCAATCTCAGAAAATTTCAGACAACCAAACACACATGAAAATGACACAGTTGTTTTTTACCAATGGTCCAGGACAAAACCCCTAGGGGAAAACCTGTTTTTGAGTGAGAGATTTATTATTTCTTCAGTAAAATACAGAAATCAAACAACAATACTTATCGAATTTTCTTCTCAAAAACCAAACCCTTTACTGCTGAAGTTTTCCTCGATTTTTGTGCCAATTTCACCTTGGAAAACATGCCCAGAATCTGCTTTTCGGACAGAATTAATTTTATGTTCTTTACCTTGAAAAACATGTCCACTGTAATTCTGTGCCAATTCGTACTGTACGAAATTCTAGAAATTTGTGCAGACCATACTGTACGGATATGGCAGTCCGTACACTTCGAAATTTGTGTTGCCAAACTGGTGTATACTTCACCTCGATTTGTGTGCCTGACCGTACTATTGTACGGACTCCTCGAAATCTATGCAGGAATCACCTCGATTTCTATGCATGAAATTTCTTCTCAAAATTTGTGCCGACAAATTGATTTTGGTCTTGGGAAATGTGCCCAGCAAAATCTTCTTTGATTTCTTCAGATTCTCTCTCCTGGTTCAAAATCACTTCAAACCCTCACTTTCTCTTTCTCTTCTTCTCTCCAAAAATCTCTTTTGGAAATGATCACAATGAATGAATGAATTCCTTGTCCCAGCCCTTTTTGTTCATGGTAGCTTCCTCTTTCAATCTAATGGTCAAGATTACATTAGATGAAGGGTTCACATTAAATGCTCCATTAAATATTAATTAAATGACATTTAGTGCACCTCATCAAGCCCCATATTAATGCAGCCAATGCTTTTTATAATAAAATAAGAAGAGATTCTTTACGCCCCAATCCCCTAGGCTTTTGGAGCCTTTATAACTCAAGGAGCTATAAAGTATTATCTTCTTATTTTCAGTATTAGATAGGTAACTCGAATGCGGCCACCAATATGTACGCTATTTATTTTGAGCCGGACAAGTAAAGAGCTACTGGCATTAGGACCAGCCCAGCTCTTCCCCACTTATTAAACCAACTATTATGGTCATTTAATGAAGCTAGAACAACCCCTTTTAAAATAATCTCTCACTTAACTTTATTTAAATATGAACTTAGGAAAACCATGATTAGCCTTTTTAATAAAGTCACTTTAAAACTAAAGTACTTCTCACTTCATTAAATGCAAATTGACTAGGAGCCACAACTTAAGTGTCCTTGTCCACCCCAAGGCAAGTCTAGGTGGACAAACACTTCCTAGCTAACTTTTCACCACTAGGGTACCTTCTAAGGACTTACTATGCCTAGTTCACTGACCAGGGACCCTAGCTAACTGACTAGGGTACCATCCTCCCTAAGAATGGATCTCGCAAGTGCACTATCTTTAACACTCCCTCTCAGCAAGAGAGACATTCTCAGCAACACTAGACACATCGATTACCTGTCTTCTTAAGAGAACATATTGCACCATGTGTTTGACATAGTGATAACTCCTCTCGATGTGTTCCAACCTATTATCAAATACAGGATTTTCTTAGAGCTTCAAATAGCTCTTAATATCAGCACAAAGCATGATCTCATAGATCCACTAGGAAGTTATTACTGACTTCCTTTGATAGCTGAGAATCACTTTCCACATGTCATCTTTCCAAACCTATTGTTTCGTTGACTCCTCAAAAGTGGAGTAATCTGAGTCAATGACATGGCTCGTACTGGAGCATCCTTGAAGTCTTTCAATACGCATCTCAAGGAGATCAACTAAAGGCTTCTTGGCCTTCTCCCTCTGCTTCTCTGAGTGAGAAGTCTCATAGACTTCCATATTTGAGTCACTAAAAGACTCTCTGGAGTGATGGAAGATCACATCTCTACTTTCGTTTTCTGCAACCCCACTCTGGTAGGGATCCCTCTTGATCTATGAAATCGTGACAGGGGTATAGAACTTTAATAACATTTCCTGAAACCTTATAGAGGTCACCTTCACGGACCCAATCACAATGGTTGAGCTCATATTTCCACCTTTAGGCCATACCAAAGCCTTCCCTTCTAAGAAGGCTACAGAGAACCCCTTGTCTTCTAAAACAGTCACTGAAATAACATTCTTCTTTTAACCAAGAACGTATAAAATTTCCTCAACACCAATTAACGTACCTGAATCAAGTTGGAAGGCAATTGAACCAACTCCTTTAATTCCATAGGTACTTCCATCTCCAGGTTCCACTTTCTTATGGAACTTCTTGTCCTCGTAAACTACAAGGACCTTCTTGAATCTAGTCATATGCTTGGTATCTCCACTATCTATCCACCAGGAACCTGATAGGTTGGAGATGGAACTTGTGATTGTTGAAGCCGAGTAGTATTCTTTTCCTCGATCTTGCTCTTTGGTTTCGACCCTTGATTTCTTTTACTGAGGTTGTTCTTCTTATGTAGCAGCTGAAGCATGATACTTCTTTCTATGACCATATGAGAAACAAGACCAAGGACTTTAATCTTTTCTCTCTCAATGTATATTGTCATGTGTGTTTCATACATTTTTATCATGACTATATAAGGGAGATCCAAACTGGATGATGTGATCCACTGGTCCTCCATACTGCACCTAAGGATTAAGTGCTAGTGACATCATCAAGGGGGGACCAGTCCCTTGAGAAACAACCTAGCAACAACCAATTAGGAGAAGAAGACATCACACATCATCGTCTTGATCAACTGACCACGATCCACCTGGTTAATTGACCAGGTATGTACCTGCAGGAGCTGCTTGGTCCTAAACCAAGAATCTGCCTTCTCTGAGACCAATAAGTCTCTGTCTCAACATGCAGGATCTGCTTGGTCCTGGACCAATAAACTGCCTAGTCCCATACCAAGATACCCTAAAGGCATATAGCGACCCTAACCACATGCTAAGGACTTTGCATTGCATCAACCTACTTGGTCCCAAACCAAGAACCCCAGGAGCCTACTGGAGACCCTAGGGTGCCTTCTAGGGATTTACTCTTCCTGGTTCACTGGCTAGGGACCCTAGTTAACTGACTAGGGTACCATCCTCCCTGAGAATGGGTTTTGCAGCTAGATTGTCTTTAACACTTACCACTAGTGATACCTTGTTAATAGATAGTGGTGTATCCAGACAGATGATAGGTTACAGAGAGAGCGTTAGATCCTTAAAGATTTGGTAGAGAAAGAGTCTCATCTGCGAGTTGTACTTGGACATGATGCCAAATATACTGTGAAGGGAACTAGGACTACTTCCTTCCAGTTAGATTCTAGTGATACTCCACATTTGGCTGATTTGTTATTTGTACCTGGGATGAAAATGAACCTTGTTTCTATATCAACCTTGGAGGACAAAGGCTACATGGTTGCCTTATCTGATGGAAAGGATCTTACATGGCACAAGAACTCAAGTATGGATTCATCCCGTGTGATTGGTGTTAGAGAGGAGAGCCTATATAGATTGACTACACGACCAAATCAGACACTAGTGCATGATTCTATCAACTTCACTGAGCTATGGCCCAGGAGACTTGCTCACCTTCACTATAGAGCCCTTCCATCATTAAGGACAATGGTGACAAGACTTCTAGTACTCTGCAAAAACCATGATGGCATTTATAGAGGATGTACACTTGGCAAGAATGCCAAGGGTTCTTTTTGAGCAGCAACAACAGGTCCCAAGGAAATCTTGGATCTAGTACATTCAAATTTGTGTGGACCAATGCCATTTGCTTCCTTGGGTGGAATCTACTATTATGCAATCTTTATTGATGATTACTCTCGGAAGACTTGGATTTACTTCCTCAAGACTAAGGAATCTAATGAGGTACTTAGCATATTCAAGGAATTCAAGGCACTGGTCGAGAACCTATTGGGAAAGAAGATCAAGGTTCTAAGATCAAATAATGGACGAGAGTACACCTCCATAGACTTCAGTGATTTCTGTAAAGGAGGCAGGAATCAAGAGGGAGTACATTGTTCCTTACAACCCTCAGCAGAATGGGGTTGCAGAGAGGAAGAACAGATCAATTGTAGAGGCAACCAAATCCATGATTAATGATCAAGGTCTGCCCATGTTCTTATGGGCAGAAGCTTCCAGTAACGCAGTGTATGTTCGGAACATGAGTCCTCATAAGATATTGAGGAATATAACTCCAAAAGAGGCTTTCACAGGTGTGAAGCCAAAGGTTGGTTACTTGCGAATCTTTGGTTATCTCGTATATATTCATGTGCTCAAGGAAAAGAGGACAAATCTAGAAATTTTAGGCAAGAAGGGTACATTTGTGGGATATAATGAGTCATCGAAGGCTTATAGGATCTACATCCCAGGATCAAGACAAATTGAGGTCAACAGGGATGTCTCCTTCAAACAGGAGCTAGCCTTCAAAAGAACCAGAGAATCTGACATGGAAATTAATGGTGAGGAGCTAGTGGCTCCAAAGGAGACGGTGTTAGAAAGTTAACTCTGATGGTCCTCTTTATAGTTTTGGTGTTCTGTGACAAAGAGGACATGTAATTTGTTCCTTGGGTATATTTATGTATAAAAGTGAGTTATATATAAATAAATGATGCTTTGTACTTTATTGTATTGGGTCTCACATGAAATATATTTAATAATTAAAGTGAGTTATTATTAAATAAGGGTGCATTAAGTGAGGACCCTAGATCTTGTAAATGAATCTCAACCACAGATTAGGTGGTTAGAGAACTAGTTACAATTTTTAAAGTATAAAACTAGGGTAAAGAACGAATTAGAAACACCACCATCAATGAGGAGAGAGAGAGAAGAAGAGTGAGAAGAAAGAATAAATGCCCTAGAAGATTGGCACATTCCCCAAGGCAAGCAACAACACAAACACTGAGGCAGCCTGCATTAAATTTGTACAGCAGTCTGATCAGTCCATACGAGAACAGAAATCGAGGCAAGGTACGGCAGAAAGTACGATTCCCAAGGCAGCATTAAATGCAAAAAGTACAGTCAGTACAATAGGCACTTGTGCAGATCCGTACAGGCACGTATGAAGGTACAACAAACCGTACAGCAAGTCTGGTTGCACAGAAATCGAGGTATTTGTTGTTGTTTTGGGTGATTGAATTTGTCAGTAAGGGATGAAGAAATAATTTCCTGTGTTGTTGGAAAAATTTATGTGTATTCTTCTTTAATGGAAATTTTCTCTTTCTAGGGTTTTCCCCAGGAGTTGGGGTTTTGCCCGGTCTTTCACCAAAATTTCCTGTGTATTCATGTGTGAATGATTTCCTTCAGTCTTGGAAGTAATTTTTAATCATAAACCCTAGTTAGATCAAGTGTTTGACATAATGTGTAAATGAGAAATTCTATATTAAGTCATTGAATTTCTTCAGATGGTATCATTCCCCCTCCCCCTTCAGCAGTTCATAGGGAGCCAGTTGAGACAGTTGAGCCTGTTGATCCCATTGATCCAGTTGAGCCAACCGATATTCCCAGAGATGTTGGTGTAGGAAAAAAAGGCATATTTGTGTTTGTCAGACTCTGTAGGAGGCAGAAAACCATGTTGCTCCCAGTGGTACTTTCAGGGAGAGCAAAAGACCTTAGAAATTCTCAAGCTATGTAGCTTTGATGAACCAAATCATTGATTATAAGCCCTCCAGCTATCAGGAGGCTTCCAGCCAGCAGGTATGGAAGGATGCCATGATGGAAGAATATCAATCCATCATGAAGAATGATGTGTGGGAGATTGTTTCGAGACCTAAGGGGATGTCAATAGTGATTTCCAAATGGATTTACAAGATCAAACATGGAGCAGGTGACGGTATTGAAAAGCACAAAGCGAGATTTATGGCTAGAGGATTCTCTGAGAAAGAGGGAATTGATTTTGATCAGACATTTGTTCCAGTTGCTCAATACACTTCCATCGGGACGATTATTTCTCTTGCTTCAACTATGGGATGGAGGTTGCATCAGATGGTTGTAAAGACTGCATTCCTCAAAGATGTGATCGAGGAAGAGGTCTACATTGAGCAATCAGAGGGCTTTGTGATCCATGGAAAGGAGTCCCATGTATGCAGACTGAACAAAGCTTTATATGGAATCAAGCAAGCACCACGTGCATGGTATCCTAGGATTAACAGATAATTGGTGAGTTTGGAATTCACCAAGAGTGATGGAGATTTAACCTTTACTAGAAGGTTGTGGATGGTGAGCCTTTGATCCTAGTGCTTTATGTTGATGACTTGTTTCTCACTAGAGCTAAGAAACTCAATAAGTGGTGTAAGGAGAAGCTAGCCCATGAGGTCAAGATGAAGGACCTTGGTTTGATGCACTACTTCTTGGGATTAGAGGTGTGGCAAAGGCATGATGAGATCATCTTGAGTCAAGGGAAGTACACTATTGATATCTTGAGGAGATTTGGGATGATGGACTATAAGTCCATGGCCACACCGATGAATTCAAATCTGAAGAGGCTAAGAGATTACGCTTCCAATTCATATTTGATAGATCCTACCATGTATAGACAGTTGATCAAATCGTTGATGTATCCGATTAACACCAAACCAGATATTTGTTTTACAGAGAGTGCTCTTAACTAGTTCATGAGTGAGTCAAGATAGGTACACTAGGTTGCTGCAAAACATGTGTTGAGGTACTTGCATGGCACAGTGGGATATGGCCTGAGTTATGCTTCCAGTGGTGACATGGGATTGCAGGGCTATTCTAATCCTAATTGTGTAGGGAGTGTTGTAGACAAGAAGAGCACTTCTGGGTGTTGCTTAAATTTGGAATATGACGTGATTTCCTGCTGTTATAGGAAGCAGAACTCAGTGGCATTGAGTACAACAGAGTTTGAGTATATCGCAATGTGTGTTGCAGCTCGGGAAGTAGTGTGGCTTCAAAAACTCTTGTCGGGTTGTTTGGTCAAATGTTAGAGCTGACATTGATTCATTGTCATAACCAAAGCTATGTACAACTAACAGTGAATCCAGTATTTCATGATAAGTCGAAGCATTTCAAGATTCGGTACCATTACAACTGTGACATGGTGCAGATAGGAGCAGCTCAACTCCAATGTGTTCCTACAAATGATCAGATTGCCGACATTCTCACCAAGCCTCTTCCCAAGGCAAAGTTTGTGTAGTTTCGTGTTCGGCTTGGAGTAGAGGAGAATGTCTCCCTCGTTGAAAGGGACGATTGATGTTGCAGTGTTAGTAAGACATTCTCCTTGAGACAGGGAGAATGGTGACTCTTCCTTTGAGAAGAAGAGAGAGGGAGTTGACTGATTCTTTGTTGACTCCTCAATGGACTGAGTTGAGTTGTTGACTCCTCAATGGACTGATTTGAGACTGTAGATGTGACTCCTCGATGGACTGGGTTGAGTTATTGACTCCTCGATGGACTGAGTTGAGTCGTTACATGTGACACCTCGATGGAATGGGTTGAGTTGTTGACTCCTCGATGGATTGAGTTGAGTCGTTACATGTGACTCCTCGATCGATTGGGTTGAGTTGGTGACTCCTCAATGGACTAAGTTAAGTTGTTACATGTTGACTCCCCAGTGAACTGGGTTGACTTGTTGAATCCTTGATGGACTGGGTTTAGTTGTTGAGTACTTGATGGACTGAGTTGAGTTGTTACTTGTTGACTCCTCAATGGACTAAGTTGAGTTGATGAAACTTCTTGATGTACTGAGTTGTGTCGAAAGACCTTTCTTGTGATGTAGAGATGTTCAAGACAATCGTGATGCTCAGATGATATCCAGATGTGTTCTAGAAAGATGATTCCTCCCTAACGAAGAGGGAGTGTTGGTGTTGTAGTTGCATCAGGCATCCTCACACCAAGTCGGCCCAGAGAAAATAATAATAAAAACAATATTATTATGCTAGAAGAGAAGTCGGCCCCACCAAATGAAAAAGTTCAGCCTCAAACAACTATAATGTAATGTCCTCTTCTGCTTGAGCGGCAAGACCTAACCTGCTAACCCATCCAATTGCCATAAGTTCGAGCAGGTACTAAAAAAAAAGGAATTAACTAATGAATGATGCCACATGGGATAAAAGCACAATATTAGCAGTGATAATGAGTCATTAACGGATAAAGAGGACCACTTAGGACGGAGCAATTCACATGCATGACATGCGAGGCC
Source organism: Pseudotsuga menziesii (assembly GCA_001517045.1). Classification (NCBI taxonomy): domain Eukaryota; kingdom Viridiplantae; phylum Streptophyta; class Pinopsida; order Pinales; family Pinaceae; genus Pseudotsuga; species Pseudotsuga menziesii. Next base: position 233,232 of record LPNX011151533.1, read on the forward strand.
TACTGCAAAATGCATGCGGCATGCATCATTAAAGTTACATGTGTCATGCATAGGTCCAAGAGAGAAAAAGGAGCAAATCAGCTTTTAGTTGATCTCTTGTTATTATTCATTGGTGAGGATCGGTTTTGAGAGCTCTAAGAGAAGATTAGGGTTGAGGACAAGTTCCTTAGCCACCAATTGAGTTCGATGGCGAAATCTATCAACCCTAGTCAATTCCAAGGATAGATCATCCAAGTCTATCAACATAATTCAATTGCACAGTATCTTCATCAATCTTTGCAAAGATACGAGGGCACATCCACATAACTAGGGAATTCAGGAGGTCACATCTCACTTCCATATTAAGGGTGCGTTTAATTACTTACCGAGGGCGAACTGCTATAAAAGTACCAAGGAAATGTTGTTTACCTTGTGATGCATTGGGGTGGACAAGAACATTAAAAAGTGGTCCCTAGATCTTTATAAAGTGTGATGTACCTTAATTTTTATAAAGTCACTTTATAAAGGAGGTTTCAGTGAAAATATTAAATTGACTTTATGAGATTATTAAAAAGGTGGGTGAAGTATTTAATTGCTCATCAATTATTTAAGTGAGACGAATTAAAATCATTTAATGAGAAAAGTTGAGCAATTAATGGGGGCCCTAGATTTTATAAAGTCAAGATCTAATCCTAACCATGGATATGGAAGGAGGTGGTTACCTCAAACAAAACTAGGGAAAAGGCATTCATTCTCATTCATTCTGACCAAGAGATTTGGAGAGCATGAGAAGAGAAGATAACAAGAGAAGAAGAAGAAGAAACCCTTGCAAAATTTTGAGAACGCTGAGTAATAGACTGAATATCAAATTTGAGGGCATAAATTCCTAGACAACTGTACAACAGTAAAGGAGGCCATACAAGCACGAATTTCAAGCCTAGTGTTGCATTTATTGTCGACCGTACATATTGAGATTGGCACGATTTTCGAGTAAGCCATACAACATTTATTACGGGTCGTACAACACAGAAATCGAGGAGAATTCTGTTGGTGCCGACACGCATTCCCAGCCAACCGTATAGCATTAATTTCAGGCCATACAACACAAAAATCGAGAAATTAAATTCTCGCCACATTTCCCGACGTATACAACGACATTAATTATTGGCATGTGTGGGTCATACTGTTGTCAAGAGGGTACAGAATTTCTGATGAAGCCTAGCACATTTTTTGAGATGAAAAACGGAGATAAGTACTGTTGTTTTCTTTTGTAATTTATCTCTGAAGAAATAAAAAATTTCTCTGAACAGGTTTTCCCCAAAGGGTTTTATCTTGGACCAATTTGGTCAAAAATAGTGCAGTTGTGAGACCCATTCTCAAGGAGGATGGTACCCTAGTCAGTTAATTAGGGTCCCTGGTCAGTTAACCAGGCAGAATAAGTCCCTAGAAGGTACCATAGCGCCCCCACTAGTCTCCTAGGGTTCTTGGTCTGGGACCAAGCAGGTTGATGCCATGGCAAAGTCCCTAGCATGTGCTTAGGGCCCCTATATGCCTCTATGGTATCATGGTCTGGAACCAGGCAATTTCTTGGTCTGGGACCAAGCAGATCCTACAGGTTGAGGCAGAGACTTGTTGGTCTGGGACCACGGAGATTCTTGATCTGGGACCAGGCAGTTCCTTCAGGTACATACCTTGTGAGTTTACCAGGTGGATCTTGGTTAGTTGACCAAGATGATGATGTGTGATGTCCTCTTCTCCTAAACGGTTATTGCTAGGTTGTTTTTCAAGGGACTGGCCACCCCTTGATGATGTCACTAGCACTTAACCCTTAAGACCAGTATGGAGAACCAGAGGATTACATCATCCACTTTGGATCTCCCTTATACAGTGATGATAAAAAATGTATGGACCACACATGACAATATACCTTGAAAAAGAAAAGATTAAAGTCCTTGATCTTTTTGGTCATGTGGGTAAAAGGGTTGTTTCCCCACTTTGATGGTACACCTTGGTATTGTTGGTAACAGGGTCGCCTTACCACCTTGTTGTGACCCCTCTAATTGACTTATGGTCTTATGTCTTCCTTTTTGGTCCTAGCACCCTTATCTTTTGTGGTGCCATGACCACCTTTACTATGATGCCTCAACCTTATTATTTATATTGCTTTTGTCTTGTATGACCATTCGACCATTCGTACCCTATTCTAAGTCATACTAACTTTATTTTATGTTTTTTTCCTAAAACCTAGGAATGTCTAAGTGACCCTTCTAGAAGGCTTGTCAAGATTATAAATTAAGTTCACTTCTCCATTCTAATGTGTACATCTTGACATGAGAGAAGTTCAGCTCTGATCCTTGTTGGTTTATGCTTGATGCCTAGGGTTACTACTGCTTTGAGTGGACGTTTTGGGTTCTTTCTACTTCTATCTCCTTGTGGACTGAACCGTGAATGTATGCTACTCCTTTGACTGGGTCGTGAGTTGTTTATTGCCCTTAAGGGAAGGTCGTGACTGTGTTGGGATGGGTTGATCCGTGACCTTTTTGCTGTTGGTTATGTATGCCGCGTTATCTCTATGGGCTCTTAGCTTTGCGTCACTCCTATAGGGATGCTAAACCTGATTTGAGATCTATCCTAGCAGGTCATGACTGTGCATACCCTCTCCCAGCAGGCTGTGACTATTTTGGATGCCCTTTGAGATGATCTATGACTGAAAATAAAGAAGATCAAAGCAGAGGTTCCGGAGCAAGCGATATAGGGATGTTTAATCCGTTTGATTTCTCAAACATCCCAGGCTACCTGAACAAGTTCAACCAACATCGTTGTCTTAAGTCTATACCAACATTTCACAAGGATGAGGATACAGTTGTGACACATGTTACAAAGTTTAAAGAAGTCCTTGTGACATGGGACATTATAGACGAGGATACGATGATACAGTTATTTGTGATGTCCCTTGGTCTAAAACGGAATGAGAACATGGATGCTTGATATGAGGGACTCCCCCCTGGGGGATAGCCTCATTTCAACTATTGATCGAAGTATTCTGCGATCGGTGGGATCCTAGCATTAAGAAGGAAATCTTGAAGACTATGAATGACGAACAAGCCCCAGAAGAGCCTAAAGTACTCCTTGATGACGAAAATGAAGATCAAGAAGCCATTATTGAAGAAACCCAAGAATGCACAGAATTGATAGAATTTCCTTCTCCTTCATTGACAGTCTCTTATGATGTTTTGGCTCTCCTGGAAGAAAACTACAAAAATGTGGTAAATTATAATTACAGGGAGTTCCTCGGTCCACTGGTATATGACTCTTCGAGACCTTGCATCAACATGTTGGATCCACTCCCTGGTATATGCCTGGGAAAGGAAGTCTTCCCTGTCATTAGTGAAGTTCACACTATCTTCCAGCCCATCAAGCCCCCGTATTAGCACTCCCAGCCTCATCTTGTGGCAAGTATTGAAGAAACCGTTCAGCCCTTTCTACCATACCTTGGTAAATCGTTAATGATCCATTTTAACAAGGTTCGACCAAGTAGGTGGACAGGTATGATTTTCATTCCTCAGTTTCATGGTATTTACTATTTATCTTTTCATTTGAAGCATGAAGGAATGAATTATTTCGCTGACAATTAAAAATTTCAAGGGTTATTTGGAATACTAACTTGTTTGTGAAGAAGTTAAACAATATACATGTATCTCCAAACAAATTATTAGGTGGATGCAAGGACAGGCTGTTGTTGACATATGAGGATATGCAAAGACCTTTATCGACTGCTTTTTCTAGATCAGAGTCTGGTAATAAATTACAAGCAAAAAAATTTCTCAACGTCAAGATATGATGGAGGGGACCCATACATAAGTCCACTCGAAACATGGATCAACAAAGCTTGTCGAAGCGATGCTTCTCCGTGGCACCGGTTTCAAATCTTCCAGATTCTCCAGAAGGTCCATTTTTCTTTCCTCATCGGAATAAAAATCCTTGTATGTACTCAACATATCATCGATGAGGTGTTATCCTGGATTACATTAAAGGACAAAGGTAAGATGTTAGATATGAATTGTTTACTTAAATTGTTACATTGGTGGTATGATTTTACTTAACCTATTTTGGATACCAGTTCTAGGTTAGGTTAATTGCATTAGGCATATATTTTTGTGCATTGCATTTGATGTCTTTTCATCATATAATTAGTTTCGTCGTTCTTAATTTGTTTCCTCATATTGCAAACAAGGCAGGACAAAAGTGTCTGCCTCTAGATTCTTTTAATCCCTTTAGACATTTGATATGTGTGTAGGTCTACAGGTACCAGTAGATTCACAGGTTCTCGAGCACTCCCGGGAAGAGCGCAGGTCCCGTAGTTGGAGCCAGTGTTACGATGCACCTGTACTCAGCGCACCTTCAAGTGTACCCCAAGGAGAGAGGGCCATTTTCTCAACTAGGAGGAATGTTATTGAGCAATGGTGGTCATGGTATTGAGTACTATGGTTTAATGGCACTACTAACTACCCTTTGATGGGGTCTTTAACCTTAGGGTTGGTGTCCAAGGCTCCTAATGGTTGATCACTGGGTCACATGGCTCCATATCCTGTTTATGTGCTCAGGTGGCCTCTGCTTCAGCTATGAGATATCCGTCTCGCTTTGTAGCCGCTTTAGACACCCTCCTGGCCCTTAAGTCGGTGGGCTCCTGCTCTCCCTGGCCTTACTTCCTCATAAGAAGACATCATTCACGCCAGGCCTTTTTGATGCTTTAAGGAGGTGTTGATGAATTTTACAACATTCTATGGGGTAGATGGGGTATAACGCCCTCCCTCCAGCTCACTCCAGCCTTTCGTTCGGAGTGTTTCGCTTATTTGAATGTATTTTGGCACCTGGGGATACAAATACCCCACGTAGGCTATCTTGAGCCTACTTTAGGCCATATTTTATTATTATTTTCTTTTAATTTTCAGTTGACATTTTATAATTTTAAGTTGATTTATTTTAAGGCATGTAGGCCTGGATATTTTGTAAAAAGTGAGTGTGAGATCATATAAATAGATCTCCTCACTTACATTTTAAAGACAGAACTCATGGGATAATACACTATGCATTTGTTTTACCCTTGCTAGGGCTCTTTGGAGAGATGCGCCCCTCTTGAGGAGGTTTTTTTGGGTTAATGCAAGCTTTTTCTACCAATTCCTTGGTGAAATTCTTTGCAAGGTAATGTTTTGATTTGTTGGCTAAACACGAACACTTGGAGGTGAGGCTTCTTATCTCTTTGTTTGAATGTTGGTGGATGTGCATGTTCTTGACTAAACGGTAGCCCTAGTGCGCTGCATTTTCTCCTAGAATAGGCCATTACCAGCCTTCTTGTTACACTAGCAAGTTGAGGCACGTCTCCTTGTGAGGGTCCTCTAGGGTTTTTACCTTAGTTTTCTAGGCTAGTTGTTTGATCTAGGATCCCTTCTTTTCTAGGTTGTCCATCCTCCCTAGATGCCCTAGGTTGGGTAGGGCCTTGCTAGGGTAGATCTCCTTTTGCTTTCACACATTCTCTTTTGCACAACCTAGCATCTAGGGTTAGTCTCTCTTGCATTTGCATGTGTAAATTTGCATTTTCATGGTAGAATCAGGGTTAAAAGTAGGTCCGCAATTTTATCTTAAAAACCCTAGAAAATCAAAAGATTAACTTTTTTGATCTTTTGGCCCTCCTAAAATTTCGGCCCTCTCTCCCACAATTTCGCCCCGCCCTATTTGTCCCTAGAAACCCTAGGGAGAAATTTTAGGAGACCCTAAAAATATAAAAAATTCCTAAAACTTAATTTCTGCCCTAAAAAGGCCCTAAAACAGTCCTAAAATCAAACCTAACTAGCCCTAGCAGGTCCCTCTTACCCCTCAGACCCTTCATTTTACTTCTCAGTCCCCTTTGTGACATCTTTACCCATACCTTAGGGCTGCCCTTACAGAGGCAGCCCTCCCTTTTGCTACTGCATGGCTTCATGAACCTACACATTAACAAACAAAAGAGTTATTACGTGATAATATAAACTGTTGGTTTTTGATTGCAACAACTAAGTGGACAGAGTTAATTCCTTTACCTTTTACATACAGTCTGCAACATTGTACAAGGTTGATGCAAAGGCTTGGTGAATGCTTGGTTGTATATTCTTATAGTTAACAACCTGAGTCACCTAACACGGGGACACGGGACACGAAGGACACGAAAATACGAGAGTCCAACATGGACACGGTGACCCCCGAAATCAGGACACGCAGGATACGTTTTATATACATATATATATATATATATATTTTTAAATATATATTAAAATTTAAAAATATAGACATATAGATCCAAAAATATTTAGAAACT
>LPNX011151533.1:241332-275501 GCA_001517045.1 Pseudotsuga menziesii
CCATAGATTGCCTCTTTCTTGTTTGATAAGTATCTCCACGCCCATGAATGCTAGGTGGAAATGGAGTCTTGGTGCTAGAGGACTTCCTCAAAAATGGAAGAGGATCATCCTCTTTTTTCTTGCTTGCTGCTGCCACCTTCCCTAAGCCAACATTATCCTCTCTTTCCATATCCCTCCTTTGGTTAGCAGTCACCGCTTTGCATGAAGAAATCCCACAAGAAGGAAGGGCCAACAAATGGCCCTTAACCCGGAAATATGTGCTCATGAACTCATGGTTGCAAAAATTGCATCTCCAAGACACATTGCCTCCCCCACCAAGCTTTGCCCCGGGCCCATCTTTCCTTGTCACATACTTCCACAAAAGGTATTTTTTTTCTTGGGCTTGTTGTCTTCCTAAAACAAGGTTATATGGAGCATGAGCTCCACTAGCAGCTGATGGAGCACTTGATGGAGGAGGAGAACCGATTGTGCTTGGTGGAATAGGAGGGGAGGCCCTAGATGGTGCATTTCTCCCTTTCCTTTGACCCCTACCTCTTGCCCTAGCTGATTGAGACATTCCTTTTCTTGTGTGATGGTTGGGCTTGCAATCCTCTCCACAAATCCATCGGAATGCACTTGGAACCGCTTGGAAACAATGGATAGCCTTCAAATCTCCTTCAAAATTCCTTCACCTGCACATAAAACTCACTCTCAATCAATTGCTTCCTTTCAAATGACAAAATAAAAGACAAAAAATTGAATTTAAGCAAACAACGCTGTCTTTTTCCGCCGGTCACGTGTCCTGTTTTCGGGATTCGTGTCCGGTTTTCGGGACACGATTTATTTTCGTGTCCGATTCGATGGATTCTCGTGTCCGGTTTTAGGATTCGACTGAAAGTCGAATCAGGCTCGTGTCGGACACGAATCGTGTCCGATTCGTTCCCCACGGGACACGGGGGGGCTAGAGGACGAATCCGGTTTCTTAGTTAACAACTAAGTTACCACTGCTGTCATAACGCATGACTGATATATATTGTAAACTAATGCACACATTAAATATACATAACAATGGTGATTGTCTCTTGCCGTAAGAAGATGACTACTGCTGCCATGATTTGTCATTAAACTTTATGTGATAATGCTGCCTTAATAACTGTTATATGTCACTTATACTGCTGTCATAACATTAGCATGCATGACTGAACGCTCACTGCTGTACATGTAGGTTACATATATAATGATGGTGATGATGAATACAGATATCTTAATTTGTCATTAATATTCATGTCATCCTAATGCATTTCGGACGATATAAATAACTTATCTGTGCTGATATAATTGTTTCAGATGTCCAAATAGTTACGAATTGTTTCAGACTGAAGATAAGAATGTGTCATTGCTCACCCTAAGTCTGTAATAATTCTCAAAATGTTTTCATAAACAACGATGCATGATTATTACTGCCTTGGTGACTTATATGATATTGAATGTTTGTGTTAAAGGCTGACCTAATTATTCATACGATAAAACCCCATGCACCCACTACACAAAACTTCCACTCTTTGATTCGACTCCATTAGGCACTGATCGCTGATAATCCTCGAAAGAAGATATGTTTTTTCTTAGTGACTTTTCAGAGATTAATAGGGCTCTCCCCTAGTAGGCTTAGGCTTCCAAAGTAGTTGAGAGAAGTTGACTATCGTGACAGTGGTCACTTCATCTCCATATGCTTACCCGTGGCTTGGACTGCCATTTCAGCCGGTAACAGGGTGCATGAGTCAATCTTGACAATTGATGGCTCATCAGTCCTCTCTTGGACACTTGGCTTTCATCCACTAGCTTCATGGATTCAATATGTCCCTCCCTAACCTTAGGAAAATCATGCCCCTTGCCCTTGTTGCCTTCCACAGTCAGTTGTTGGTTTCCTTATTATTATTATGCACATGTACATCAATTTACAATGCTACTGCGCTTGACCAACGTATGGTTCACTAACCATAATACTTGCTGATATACATTTAGATATTCGGTATTGCATCGATATTGCATCATTTACATAGTTTATGTCTGTTACCTCTTGATTTGACAGGGGGTTTTACAAAGAAGCTGCAAGAGGACTTGCTTTGAAGGTGCGTGGGCTATTTAGTCCAGATAAGGTGAGAGTGTCTCCTGTTCAACAATCTGTAGTGGATGATTGTGTGAGGGTTGCCCTTAGATGGCTGGCAAGCCAGCTTACCTTGGACAAGGCCAAAGCAGTTCTCAGAGTGCTTTTCAATTTGCAATGTGAACCGAGTCTGTCCTTTGATTTTCCCCGACCCTTCAGAGGTGGCAGGAAACTGTGCTAACACAGTTACAAATACGACAAAATGCTGTATGATATTGGACAATCATATCTTTGGAGTTGATGTCATGCTAGGAGGTCATCAGATGAGAAATTTTGGTTTGCCTATATTTGCCCTGAACATCATCCAATCACTGGAGTCAGGCAGTACAATGATCTTGCAACACTTATGTTCTCAGTACCACATGAGACAATTAAGAATCTACTTCAACTGGGGCATGATGCAGATCCTTACTTTACTGTAAAGAGCTTGGGTATTCATACTGTTTCATTCTTGACAGTTTTATCTTAGCCTATGGAATAGCAACTCCTGGAGGCATTTTTGTGCCATAAATGATGGTTGGAGCATCTGTTGGAGCTTTTTCTGGGTTGCATATTTCAGTCAATATTTCCAGGGGCCAACATCCAGCCAGGACTTCAAGCTTTAATTGCTGCAACTGCTCTTCTCGGAGAAGTTTTCCGTTCTGCAATTTCTGTGGTGGTAATCATGGTGGAAGGGACTGGTGCAATCGATTTTATTCTGCCCATAATAATGGCAGTGGTAGCATCAAACTGGGTTGCCCATCACATCCATCAGCATGGTGCATATGAAGCCGATCTAGAGCAGTCAGGAAATGTCCATTTCCTTCAAAGTGAGCCTCCGCGGGGGCTAGCCGCTTTTGCAGCCTTTGATATAATGTCATCAAATGTGGTTAGATTTGAAGAGGTAGTTCCAGTTAAAGAAGTTCTAAATGTCCTACGAAGCACACGACACAATGGCTTTCCCGTTTTTAAAAGTGCCAATCTCTATCCCAGTGATGCTGGTGGGAAAATGGTTGTCTTAATTATAAGGCATCAACTACTACTACTGTTTGAGCAGCATGCTTTTGTCAAAGCCAACCTATCTTCAATAAAAGATTCTGGAGACTGGTCATCGCTCTGTTTTGAGAATTTTACTCGGAAGCAGCTAAAGTTACTTGAAGACGCAATGCGAGCATATCACTTTTGCCACCATCCTCATCGTCGAGACCTAACTTCTTGACCGGAAGCTGTAGATGAACCTGACTTGAATAGCAGGGTGGTTGGTATGATTACCAGAAAAAATCTAAGCTTAGCTTCTAAGAAGTCTATTGTCCATGACCCTAGACGGATTAACAGTATTTTGCAATGGGATTCGGAGTCAACCGTGGATGAAAGGAGAAACAAAAATTTCCTCTACTCATTGCCTTGAAATATTTGTCAGCTTAGCTCTGATTAACACCCAAATCCAGACATATTCCACCGTTTAAACGCCACAGTCATGAAGCTAGGTTCACCTACCCTTCAGCTGCTAGACGCCAAGAATTCGCTGTCACAAAAATAACTGAGCGAGATTGATGGAGAGAGCAGCTCACGCGATGGCGGTATCTTGTTTTCCTGACGTGTGTATCATATCTATGCTTGAAATCATTCGCTCGGAGTTGATGAGTCGTTGAAACCCAACTCATTCACGTGCAGCTTATGGTTTTCATGTCCTGTTCTGATAACCGATTCTGGGTAGTTTGGTTGCTACGTGGAGTTGGGGGTAACGACTATCCACCCTATCAACCCGCCTATCATTTTCACCTTTGTTGGCTCGGAGTTCTTGTTTAAACATGACCTTTTTATTTTGGTGTATCTTTGGTTAAAAGTGGGCCTTTTTACTTTCAGTCAAGGATAAGCTTTCTTTAGTCTAAGTGTGAGTGTCTTTAATAAAAGTATTGTCACTTGTAGAAAAAGTGGATCTTGTCTCCACTTTATTTTATTATTTCTTTTCATAAAGGGCCTTTTTGGGCCTATAAAGAACTCAGTCTCTTTCTTTGTAAGATGGAATTTTTGGGCTGGAAGGATTTTTCCCCAGAGTTAATAAAGAAAATCAGGTTGAGTTTTTGGACAAGTTGGGTTTCTCTGTCGTAGTTCTGTGTTTTCATGAGTTATAGACCAAGCCAGCATAGAGGGCTAACAATCTAACACGTTGGGCAAGCATTTGCAGCTGCCAAGTTGCTTATCACCGTTATGTTCTTGGAGGTTTGGGAGTAATGGAAAGTAGTCAGTTATACTTCCATTCTCCCTACCTCTGATTATGGAACGGACCAGCTTAGTCTCCCTTCTGCGAAACGCAAAGCTTTAATGAGTCCCCTTGTGACACCATTTACCCTTCTGGTACTGGCACTGGCCTTCCCTCGAGGACTCATCCTCCCTTCCTTTCCGTCCCATCAATCCGACTCATTTTCCTTTTTGCTACCCGTGTTTCTCTAAGGCAGCCTCTTCAGATCACCTTGCCCTCAGCCGCACCTGCCTTAGCGATTCGAACTTAGGGAAACCCCCCTAGAGCTGGAGAAGAGCCAGCCTGAAGCGAGGAGAGAGGGGTGTGGTGACATTGGCCTCTCAAGAGAGAGTTGTCGCCGGGCTGGCGCGCCCGCAATTTGGGCTTTCAGCACTCGCGTGCCAGTTTCGGGCGACAACAATGTCAAGGGTCAAAACTAGGGACATTACAAGCGAAAAGAGATGGATTGTAAGACTGGCTCATTAGTTATCAGGGGCTTCCCACAATGGCTCGGTTAGACAAAACTGGATTCATAGAAAACAAGTGCTTGGTGTGCAGAAAGGAGGAAAACCTTAAGCAGATTATGTGGGACCACAAATTTGTGAGATATTGTTGGGGTCAAGTTCATCTTCAAACCCCCTCCTTTTGCCAAGGTACCATCCATTGCTGTGCAGCTCTTCTTGGGGATTCAAAAAAGGGTATTATTTGTCTACATGGATTTTCAGAATTGCATTAGAGTTTCAGCTCTGTTTATTCTATGGAAAATGCTCTGCAAAAAAAATTTAGAATATTGTGTAAGGTCTATCTCCTCCTTCCTTGAATCCTGGCAAGAAGAACTATGCTCTCAATGGTTTGACTGTTGACAAAGGCTACTTGTTGTTTAGGGAAGCCAAGAAGCAAGATGCTTCTGCCTATTCTGATTTCATTTCAGTCATGTTGTTCTCCCCGTATACATAATTTTGTGTACAATAACCAGTATTTTCAAATTTTAAAAAAAATAATTAATTAAAACTTCAAATTTAATAATATATTGATAATTGAACCAATGGGCATGATGCAAGACCAGCCATGAAATGCCAAATATACAAAGATATCGGGGAGAAAAACATAGGAGTTAATAATGCTAAATGCCGTTTGCTTTATTTATCAAAGTAAATCATGGACTATGTACGTGTTGTATCTCATTCAAGATATGATAATGCAAAGGTCTTCATATGGTTAGCTTAAAACCCGCAAAAGAAAGGGAATCCTTTCAATAAGCTTGCGATGAATGAAGGGAAATCCTTCACCAAAATTGATAACTTGGTAAATTCCTTGGTTGTATCTCATTGATGTGAAAAAATACCTGAATTTAAATTTTACTGTAGCTGTCACAGACTTACGATGTTGCTAAAGTTTGATCTTTCGGTATTCTAGGAACAATTTAAACTTAGAAATTCTTCACCAAAATTGATCACTTGGCAAATTCCTTAGTTGTATCTCATTAGCTGAATTTAAATTTATTGTAGTCGTCAGAAACTATTACTAAAGTTTCAGCTTTTAGAACTAGAGGAACAATTTAAACTCAGAAATAAGATACAGACGCTGAATTTCTCACTAAGGCATGGAGAAAGTTTTAGAAGATACAGTATACAGGTAACAATAAGAGTGAGTTTCAATCTTAAGATTGAATAAAAAGGGGGAGTACACACATACCTAGAATAAACGAATGTTTCATTCTGGCAGTGTTAAAGGAATGTGTTTCACAATAACAATGAAGGAAATGTTTCTGAGACAATATCCAAGAATATAGTATACACTCCTAAAAATATATGGTTTTTATCCACATATCAAGGCTGTTCTAACTTCTAATATCTAAATCTATCATGCCTAAAATGGTATGGTAATCATATTAAGCATTAGATTTACAATAAATTGTTTTCTGGCATATTTTTGTTATAATAACAAAGTAATATTACTATTAAATTTTGAATTAGAATATTTCTATCAAGGAAATGCTTCTGAGACAATATCCAAGAATAAAACATACATTGCTAGAAGTCTATGGTTTTTATCCACGTATCAAGGCCATTCTAATATTTAAATTTATCATGCCTTCAAAGAAATATTCTAACTCAAAATTTAATTGTAATATTATATTGGTTATCAATGATCATAAAAGAAATGCCATCGAACAAATTAAAGTAAATCTCAATTACTAATATAATTACCATACAATTTTTAAAATGATGAACTTTTGATAGTGTCCTTGAATTAGGCCTTTCAGTAAAGCGAAAAACATCCAAGATAACAATAACATGTAAGATTTCTGATAAACTTTTAATGCAACAGGTAGTCAGGAACGCTGAGTTGTCAAAATATCCAAAGGTAACCTGACAGGGAAGATTTCCCCAAGTCCACCAAATAGATCCTTAGTAACACATATGTTGTCATAGTGCAGTATGCCCAGAGACTCAATTAAAAATTGACACATACCTACTTTAGTAGAGGGATGAGTAATTTAGATATTAAAAGATTTAAGAGGGAACCTGTGCATTGATTGAACTAGAAGAAGAAGGCGTGTAATCATCAGGAATATCAAATGGATTTTTCGACTTTCGATGTTGAACAGAGCTCATGCATGATTCCTGATATAGAGACAATCAACAATAACCAAGATAGTCTCAGCTCCTGGAGAAAGTATAACTGAATACATCTCATGCTCAAAATTGAACAGAAACATTTAGAAGTGCAAATCAGAGTACTGTTTTTCTAGTTGCCCTAGATAATTTGAAGACAAAGTAGGATACAAAAACAATAGATAATGCATGTAAGAACACAAATACAAAAAAACGTCCGCATTGAAAAATGATATAATTTACAGGTAAACCATCATATCTTAATCCATTTTCAAAACTTAGATATAACCTGTTACCCTGATACCAGGAGTGACATGATGATCAGATTTGTTTGTGATTTCAGAAGTGCAAATCAGAGCATAGTTACATATATCGCCGATATATCGGCGATATCGCGATATATCGCGATTCGAAAGGGTCGGCGATATATTGCCACGAAAAAATTGCGATATTTGATGACATTTTAAAATGTCGCGACAGATTCAAAACTCACGATATTTTCAGTAAATATCACGAGTCGATCGTATATGTCGGCCTGCGAGGTTATGTGTTTTTTTATTTTGTTTTTACAGCTTTGTTGAGGGTGGCCCAATGAGCAACTCCTCCTTCCATGAGAGTGGCATCTGTGCTTTCTTCCCTTTCTTCCCCTCAGCTCGAATAACTTTGGTGGGATGAGCTGCCAAGTATGAAAACAATGGTATCTTTTGGTTCGCCCTCAAACCAAGGGCATTTGTGGGACGACTCCTACAAGCTTCCTCTCATGACGGTCGCCTCGTTGTTACAATAGGGAGACATTGCCTTAGGGCTGCCCAAGGGCACTTCCCTCTCCATGTCCGCAAGCCTCTCTTCTAAGGTTTTCTCAAGTGCACGCCTCCCTAAGGGTCGCCTCATTGTTATAATAGGGAGACATTGCCTTAGGGCCGCCCAAGGGCATTTCCCTCTCCATGTCCGCAAGCCTCTCCTCTAAGGTCAAGTGCACACCTCCCTAAGGAGTTGGCTGGAGGATTTCCTAGTGAAAACAGTGTGAGGGAATGTTTTAGTTTCCTAGGTTTAGGATTGGTCTGGTATAGATAATCCGTGTAAATAGTTTTCAACACCAGCCACTGTACCCTTTCAATACTAACTAACTACTGCAGAAACTTAAATTTCATGCCTTGTAAAGTCGATTTTGAATTGTTCTCACTATTTTGAGTCCATATCACTTTACTTTGTCGGTTCAATATATTTCTGTTAACAATATTTTATAGTATATTGTATGAAGTCTGTATATCATTTTCCAATCTAGAATTTAGTTAGGCTCAAAATCGTTCTACATATGGCCAATTGATTCCCAACACACATATTTTCCCTATTTTAGGAAGTGCATGTGTACAATTTACAATTTCACATTTATGCATATCTAATTACAGATTTCATTCCATAAGCAGGGGCTAAATTTCTGACTTAGAATATTCAGATCAAGATCCATACCCCTTGTCGAACCAGTTCTGACTTCCCTTCATCTATTTCCAGACATATTATGCATCTTATATATGAGTTGTATTTTAATATTTATGTGGAAATGTGTTTATTTGATGTTTTTGTTGCTTTACATGTTAAAAAAATTGAAAAAAAATGTTTATTTTGTATTTTTTTAATGCAATATGATGTTTGCCGATATTTTCCAATATTTTCACCGTTGCTGCTGATAAGTTTCATTCCGGACCCCCGGCGAAATATTCGCCGACACGATATATGTAAACTATGAATCAGAGTACTGTTTTCTAGTTGCCGTAGATATCTTGAAGACAAACTAGGATACAAAAACAATGGATAATGCATGTAAGAACACAAATACAAAATAACTTCTGCATTGAAAAATGTTATAATTTACAAGTAAACCATCAGATATTAATCCATTTTCAAAAATTAGATACAACCTGTTACCCCGATTACCCCGATACCAGGAGTGACTTCATGAACAGATCTGTTTGTGATTTCAGAAGTACAAATCAGACTCCAGAGTCCAGAGTACTGTTTTTCTAGTTGCCCTAGATATTTTGACGACAAACTAGGATACAAAAACAATCGATAATGCATGTATGAACACAAATACAAAACAACATCAGCATTGAATAATGTTATAATTTACGAGTAAGCCATCAGATATTAATCGATTTTCAAAAATTATATACAATCTGCTACCCCGATACCAGGAGTGACTTGATGATCGTATTTGTTTGTGATTTCATCATAAACTGCTTGGCAGAGAGGAGGTCTGTGCATATGCCATAGATCATTGGTCAGAGACTGTCCCACCATGCCCAGATAGTTCCTGTGCCTTGGTTGCACCTAGCTGAGATGGTGTCAAATGCACCAATGCTGTGATATTTATCACCCTCGTTGACACTTTGAAAGTTTTATTTTATGTTGATTTGATCATGGGATGTTACCTTTATTCATTAGTATTTCTTCATAAGTGATCCATCATCAGTATTTCTTCAAGGTCTCATAGTTATCCCCATGTATGAATGCCTAAAAAGCTAAAAGAGTCAAAGTACTCTAAGGTTGATACTGCTAAATTAAATTGAAAAGAACAGGAGCAATGCCCCCTTGCTCTAAGCCATGTTCCCTATGTCCCAGGTTATCAAAGCCAAATCTAAAGAAAAGGGCCTAAGACAAGAAAGGGCCAATAAAATAAAAGGATCGCAAAAAGAGGCGCAAGGAAAGGATAACTCATAACAAAAGCGCACTCCCTTTCATACGGCACACAAGTGGAAGAAATATCTATAACCCCTAGCTCTTGAAAGCTAAGGGGTATACCTATTACACTCAATTGCTATGATGGTTAGCTTGAAAAGAGCCCCTTTCTTCCCTAACTACCACATCCATTCCATCACCCTCGCCCAATTTAGTAATCTACATCATTCATCTTTAACTTAGGAATTTTCACTTGTAATAAACTTTAATGTTGGTCACACCATAACCTAATAAGTCATTCAATTATTATAAGGGTGTAATTGTTAATTATTTCATTCTTTTTCCATATTTGGATACATTTCCCAAGTTAAATGTGGATTGAACGCTTAGCGCATGAGCACTCTAGTATTTTTCCTACACATTGTTTGCATTTTCTTTCATTGATTTTGCATTACGCACATTCATTGATGGAATTGGTTTTCTGCTTATCACGCAGCTTCCTTAAACAAGCTTTTATGCTTTTGTAGTGCCAAGCAACTTTCCATGATTCTCAATTGCAAATAATCAAATTCACCAACTCTGCAGTATGCCAATGTGATCACTTGGAACGAACAAAATTCGTTTCAGTTATGAACCTAGTTCAGTTACTGAATATCCATGTTAAGGATAATAGGTCAAAATCCATAAAGGACAAGTATATATATAAATTGTATATTGAATAAGAGATATGTTACATCAATCCCTAGGTACATTATGATGAGCGACCCTTTACTCATGCACATGGCACCTAGTATGATAGAGGATGACTTTTCCTTGGCACGTGGAGGTTGGTTCACACTTACTTGGACAATTCATTACACCATTGGACCATTGGCATGTATGTCAGAGGAGTTTGTTGCATGTTGGACCTATCCTTCTCATCATCAATGGGACGTCACACACAATTTTAGTTTGTTACATGCATTGGTGGAGCACTCTAGGGTTCTTACCCTCTATTTGACCTTGGAGCATATTTTATTGCCACATGTGCCTCTCCTTGTGGAGCGCACTAGGGTTTGGTGCATATTCATGGAGTTAGTTATGATCTTGAGAGGTGCACTTTAGCTTTGGACCACATTTATGCAGTTTGTTACACATTGGAGGTTTGCCACATTCTTAAGACTATGTTTGAGGAGGTTGTTGGTCCATTAGAGGGATCTAAGGGTCAAAACCATAGATCTAACCTCCTACATTTATATCTTTGACCATATCTATCACATGTACTTGACCTAGATTTAGTGGTGTGCCCCCCTCTTCTTGGGCAATTAGTTAGGGTCTTCAGATTGTCTAGTACAACCACCTATTATTTTATGCATTTTTACCATGTCTAGAGAAATTTGATCCTCCCTAGGATAGATATAGGGTTTTAGCCCAAGATATTTTATTGGAGAGTTTGTTGAGCCTCCACTCTATATAAGAGGCTCCCCTCTCATTTGTATCTTGTTGTTGTGGATTAAAGAAGAAAATTAGAACTTCCTTATTTCTCAAGCTATTGTGGTGTACTGAAGACCTATCTTATACTGTGAGGCATGTCTTGCAGTGATCTTCAAGTTTGGAGGTAATGCCGTTAGTCCATTCTAAGGTTAATAGATCTAGTTCATTGATCAATAAAATTTATTGTTGGAAGAAAATTAAATGAAACTCCCTTTACTTTCCTATATGCTTTAGTATTGTTATGTTGCTTGCATTTGGCATCTTTGTAGGAGTGTTTCCAGATTTAATCTATCATTTTTGGAGTATATGCTAGATCCCTAGTTGAAGGTGTATGCCCAGGGGTGACTCTTCCTGAAAATCCACATAAAACCCAAATGTTCTATGGTTATATTTGGCATGATTGTTCAGAAATTTCAGACCTAGAAAACCCTTCATAACAGCACATTGAGATCTATTTTCCATCACCCCATTTGCCTAAGGCATAAGACACTAGTCTCTCTTTCCAACCACCATCCAAAAACTTCAAAACAACTTTTTACTTTACTGTTTTTTCCGCTAGATTCTGAAGATACTCTGCTGTTCCAACTTTTCCAAAGTTTAGTTTTTCTCAAACCTAGCTTTAAATTTTGTTACATTATTTTTAGGTTTGTTCTTTCCTTTTACATGATTTTCAGGATTGTTCTTTCCTTAGTTTAATGCTGAAATTTAATTTTCATAACACTCTTTTAAAATGAGAAATAATCTAAGCCCAATTTCATATAAATAGTATTCTTTCATTGGGTAATTACTACTTTACCCTTACAGCTTAGTTAATTAAATTTTGAAATTTTCTAGCTCGTAATAATCTTTAAACAGAATTTAATTAATTGTTTTAACATCTAAAGTTATCATTTACTTGCTTGGATCTTTATTTGCCTTTTAGCTGTAAACTTGCAACATAATTTCTGCAATTAATCATTAATTTTACAACAAACTTTAGATCTAAAATAACTCACTTAAAACAGGCCTAAAGAGTGTTTCTCGTCACTTAGGTTAATTCTGGAATTTCCTTTGCTTCATCATTGAAATTCCCAGTTTTCAGCAACTTTGTGGGTAAAAATTAATCATTTCTTTGCAGAATTTAGTAGCTGAATTTTTGCTTCATCGCATTGAATAAATCTTAAAGCAAATTCTTCTTTAATTTTTTTTAGTGGCTGTTTTTAGATTTCTGCAATTTGAGTAAACATTTTACCTGGTTAGTCAATCAAATTCAACCTTTGGGGTGAGTTTTAATCACTTCATAAATCTGGAATTAACATCTGTGATTTTATTTATTTTCACTGGTTACAAGTGATAATCATTAAATGGAACATTGCTTTATTTAATCAATATTCATATTAGACAACATTTCAATTATCTTCAAGTATTTGCTTCATTCGCATGCTCCTATATGGTAATCACTGAATTCAATGTTCCCCCAAGTTTCCGGGACGCAGGAGCGTGGGAGCGGGCAAACGCATGTTGGGGACGTGTGGAGACCACCCCCAAATTTTAGGGAAATCCACGGGGGACAAGGGGAAGTCGAGGTCATAAAAATTATAAAAAATATAATAATATTATAAATCTTGGCAATAACAATTCATCCTATATAAATATAGTTTAAGCTGCTCCCTGTAAATACATTCTAATTCTTCAATGATTCAACACACTTCGACATTGTGTAAATCCATGGCATAGATGTTGTAATGGGGAAGTGTGACCAGAGGACCCTATTTCTTCATGATTCCAGAGTGCATCACATTATTTGAGGATTTCAAGTCCAACATACAATTATGCAAGAGTGAACTATTAATCCTATATTGGGATCATATTAATCAATAGCACCCTGTGCCTGCCTCTTCTAGGCTTTTATCCCTTGCCTCTACCTTGAATCTCGAAGTTGATCCTCGAAGGACATTACTCCACACCCTACAATTTTGATGAAACTTACAAAACCAAGCATTAAAATAAGGTAGAATTAGAAGAAGAAAAAATCATGCTTAATAAGTGATTTTGCTTGACAAAAGGGTACATTTTGATAAAGGTCATGATAGAGGAGTCTAACAATCAGCACCACCAACATCAAGGTACTATGACAATCCCTTAACCTCATACATAATAAAATCTAGTGGAAACGTTGCAATCCTGAAATCCTGAAAACTGTCAAGTCTGTTGAATTCTGAATGGGATCTAAAATTCTAAGTTTTGCATATGAACTCTGATGAGGTTGGAACCACTCTCAAACATCCTGAAAAACTTAATGGAAATGTTAAAAAATTAAGTAAAAGGATAGAAAATGAAAGATAAGGAAAATACCACTTTTACTTAAGTGGTATTTTAACATTACCATTACTAGAAGAGTGCCTATGAGCCCCCCACTTCACCGATGCGCGCTTCAAAACAGGGGGACGAGCTCCCCCTGCGTTTCCCCAAGTTTCACCAAATTGGAGACGAGGGGAAACGTTTCGAAAGGAGCCCCCAATTCCCCGGGGCGTGAGGAGCAAGGGAGGTGAGCACCCGACCTTTGGGGGCGAGTCCCCATGGAACGCTGCTTAAATTTAATAAGGAGTAAACCTAACTTAATCAATAGTTAATTTGGAGTTTCAGTTTTCGCAGTTGTCATTTAAATTCCAGATCTATAAAGACGTATGTGGATATGATTTTCATAATTTACTTGGTCTTCGAATTGAAACATTGCTTCATTTCATTTCACATTACATTGTATATCCAATATTTTACTTCCATTCTAAATGTTTGCTTTATTTTAGCATTTTAATAATAAATTCAGCAATCACAATAATTTCTAGGTTAATTAAATCCGCCATACAGTCATACATCTCATCAAATTTAAAATCAACCTTCCAAGCTCTCCTCGTTAGGAACAATCTAATCAACTCTACGGAACCCCCCCTTGGCCTTTACACGTCATCAAGAAAATCTGATCCATCTTCATGCTTGATGTATAAGGTTTTAAGAGAGAATAGTTGGTACTTGGGTAACAGTTGTGCCTTCTCTTGTAGACTTATAGTTGCTCCTTGGTAGCACTTGTGGGTTAGGACTTTCCCTCTCAAGTGCTACATTAAGTTGTAACACAACCCATGTTTAATTACTAGATGATCAAGTGGCATATGTTCCTTTGCTTCGACTGACTTTGGTAAGTTATAAAGTCAAACTAAATTTATTTTATTTATTAACAGTAACATCTTCGACTTGAAACTATGTCCTCCACAAATCACACATGAAGACTTCCCTTGTGTTAAAAACTGGTAATTTGGCTTGGATAATCTCCTCACAATAATCTTTCATCTTTAATAGGGTAAAAATAATCTAACATTATTCCAAGTAGTTTCAATTGATTCATATAACAGATGAACTGTTCCTCTAGGGTTAGGATTCTGCAGGGAGGGGTTAGGGTTATGAAGGGAGGGGCATGGAGTACCTAAGGGAGGAAAGATAGCAAGAAGGTTCGAGGAGACACAAAGCAATTAAGAGGGTTTTCAGATCTGCAAGAAAGGAAATGGTGAGTATTATCAGGAGGAGGAGATTTACCATGCTAGTACAGATTTTGCCAGATTGGAGAACTTATCTTTGAATAAGGGAGATGTGACCTATTCAATAACAGTATTGTTAGAAGAATGGATCAATCCATAAGATGTTTACCTAGATTGTGGAAAGAGTTCCTCACCAATTGTTCTTGGAGCCCCACGGCTACCATCACGAGAGATCTAGAGGGGGGTCAGAAGTTAGGCTTGAGTACTCATCATAACTGCCAAGTTCCCAGTCATCCTGAAGCAAATCAAAGCAGTGATCACATACTCCTAGAAAATCACCTTACTCTCCATCATACATGAGCACAGTTGCTAGAAGCTTGTCTTACAACCATATGATGAATGGTTTGAGCAATACCTCACACATGGAACAGGAAGCCAATACCTAAGGAACATAATCATTTTACCGGAACAAAATGAGGCAGGCAATCATGGTAAGGTATGAGATCAGATAAATTTTCAGACCTTGTTAAAGCAAAGCATATGATCTTCATTGTGAAGGTCAGACACATTGTTTGCATGAGAACAATCTGGAAGGCTCTCTCAAAATGAAGTCTCCTTTTGACTTCTTTGTTGGACAAGGAATTTGCATCTCTACTGATACACTTTGATTATGACTATAATAAAAGGTCCACTATAGAATCTCACACCCAACTCTATTGATTTTGTGCATGATAAGTGAGCGCCTCAATGAATATAACTTAGAAGATGGGAGGAAGGTCTCAAATTTGCCTTGAAATTCAAGAACAGTTCTTAAACACAGCAAGGCCCTCAGGGCCTTAAGACGGAACAAACTGGCAGCTAAGGCTCTCATCATAAAAGGATGAAAAAATGTTGTCAAACTCGAAGTCGGCAAAAAGACTTGACTGGCTTGGGATTCTGTCGACTCAGCAAATCGCATAAGACTCGGTAAATAGAAAAAAAATTCAAAATAGAGTAAATTTTGTGCCCAAAAAAATATACTAATGACATTTCTAATCCATATAACTTGTAAAACCACATTCTATGCAAAATAATGAACCGAAAGATGATTCCCTAAACAAATTCACAAACAACACCAGGTTCAACTACATAACTCAAAAAGTAGAAAATCAAATAGAGAATGTCTTCATGTCCAATCTCAAGTCTCATGCATGACAACAAGAAGTAGAACGCTTAGAATAGGGCCTAGACGAGCTAGTGCCAACATTGCTAGACTGAAGCAACAATTGTGATGCAGGTTTATTAAGTGTTTTAATTTCAGAAAATGGAAACACTAAAGCAATCCTTTCTCTCCTCATTAAGCCAACTTAAATCATCAACAGTAGATTCATACAAAAAGCATACAAAAAGTACATAACTAAAATCGCATCAAGTGTGTTACCAACTATTTTGTACAATGGTTGAACTTCCTTTTGAGCCGCCAGTTATCGAGCATGATGAATGCTCATCTCCAGAGTTCAGAAGTTCAATGTGTTCCAGAGTTAGCCAGTTTTTGGATGAACTTTTTATTCTTTTTGTAAATACATGTTCATACCCCCTTAGGGAGATTGTAAAAAAATGTCCTAGCATTCAATTTTTTATAAAAAGCTCGGCTTCCCGGACTTGGGCCTCAAGCCGACTAGCCCAGAGTGTTTTTTCCCTTGGTTATTATTGGCTGTTGAACAAACGACCAATAATTTCCGAGTTTTTCACTCGCTCCTCCAAAGCTGGGGTAGTTGTCTTGTTGTTTCAGCCTTGGGAGGTTATTAGAGCCTTTGTGTTAGTATTTTTTGTCATGCTAGGCATTCTGATTGAGTCGTATGAACATGTACTAGGTCCCCCTAGAGTTTCATTTGATTCTGAGAAAAATAATTTTCTCCGTTTTTTAAGCCATTTTTTAATGGTTTAAATGAGAAAATTCAAAATGTAATAAATGAATGATCTGGAGTCCATTTTTGGCATGGTTGGGCTCATTTTCAAGCCCGGAGCAGCATCTTTACCCTATCGACCATTTTCACCATCAGTCGAGTAGCCGAAGCACCCCGTCAAGCAGTATTTGACTAAAAATGCATCAAGAATTTGACTAAAAATGCATCAAGATGGCATTTAAATGCCAAAAAATGGGCATTTTGGCACTAAGGTCCAAATATTAAAAAGTCAAAAATGAATTTTTTAAGTGGTGGAGATGACTTGGCATATCGGACCCCATTAAGTTACGACTCTCTTTAGCTTAATGGAAGTTAGAACTTTGGCTTAAAAGGTGAGATCGAATTTATCAAAGAGAAGGTGACACGAAGCATGAGGACCCATGCTTGTGTGGAGGGGTGTGAGTAGCATTGCGTGGGCCTCTCTCCAAATAAATATTTATTTTAAACCATGTTTCAAACAGGTTATTCCTTGTCATGGTCACGATTTGCTTAAAGTAGAATGTGACGTTGGCTTAGCATGAAGACTCACACTAGCGTGAGTGGTGGTGCGAGTGGGATGTGTGGACCCCTCTACGTTTTAAACCACTATTAGTTTTTAACCATGGAATATGCAAACAAATTATTACAAGGTGTATGGTAAAGATTTGTTATAATGGTGACGCCAAGGTTGATCTCACACAAGCTCACTAAATGGATGCGCTAGTTGAGAAGTGGACCCCTCATTCGCTTAAGCCATGAGACTTCGGTTTAATAAAGTGTGGCCAGCGAATGATAATTGGGATGACATCACCCACTCTTCACCTACCTTCAAGAAACTCACATGGAAGAAAGCTCACGCATAGTGAAGGAAGCCGATTTGTTTTTGGTGGGGGTTTGATTGAGTGTGTTGGCAGCTTATTATCAATTCAACTCTGCTTCAGCTCAACTTCACTCCGGCTTGAGCTCTGGTTCATTAAAAGCCCCCGGGGCTTGTTATTTTGTATAAATAGAGGTGCTTGGCACTCTCTTCAGTATGGATTTTTTTTGGGCAAACTTACTCTACCATATTTGTAATTGTGTTATAGCTTTTGCTATTGGAAATAAAGTCACTTTGGAGGTCCATATGGTGTGTTGATTCTTGTCATGGGAAATGCTTCATCTGTATCAAGGTGATTTTGTTCTTGTTTATTACTTATATTTCACTATTTTGATCAAATTGTTAGCTTAGAAGGCTTTATTAAGCCCATAGGGTGGGCATTTGAGTTCAATTTGTCCATTTATGCTGGGTTTTATGTGATTTTGAAGCAGTAGACTGTAGTTGGAAATACTTATACTCTTCTAATCCCATTTTGCTTTGCATACAATATTTGATCAGGATGTGTTTGTAAGTGGTTTCTTGTGCAGATCTTCTAGGTTTGAAGAGAAGCTTGTGCTCGGTTGCTTCTCTCATCTCTTCAAAAGACCTATTTTCTGACATTGTGTGCATTTCAGGGCCTCCTAAAGTCGACCTCAAGCCTAAAAAAGTTTGGCAAGAGGCACTAGTTCGAAGATCCATCACTCAAAACTACATCTTAAAACTCAGTTACTTTCTACCTTGGAAGCCCTAAACCTCTTCCTTTCGTTTTTGGCCTCTTACCTTCTGTTAGCTCTCTTTCGCTGCCCTCTTTTTTCCCTCTGTCTCTCTCTCTTTTGCAGCCCTCTTTCGCTGCCCTCTTTCGCCCTCTTTCGCTGCCCTCTTAGCTCTCTTTTGCTGCCCTCTTTTTCTTGTTACCAACTTTTTTGTACCATAGTTGGGTTACCTGAGGAGCCACCGGTTGACAAACTTGCTCAAAGTCTGATTCCAGTGTATCAGTTGATCCCTCTACTTGTCTAGCCAATATTTGCTAGTCACTTTTTTATTTGAATAATTTTGACCATGGCCCCGCGGGGTTTGTAGTAAAATGTGCTAGTAGGATATTTTTGAGTGGATCGGTCTCCTGAGACGTAGAATCTCAAATAGGGTATTCCAGGGAGTTTTTTGCCCCTGACAATTATGCTTTGCCTTCAGCCGAGGATAATTGACCAGGTTTTCTCCCGCTTCCTCCAAAGCTGGAATGCCCGATGTTGAATTCTGGGCCTTGGGGCGTTATTAGAGCCCAACTGAGTGTTATAAGCCTACTAGACATTATTTAGATAGATCATGGTCATGTCGTAAGTCATCTGGACACATAAAACAATTTCGAAAAAATATTTTTTTCAATGAAAATTTATTTTTTAATTTTTAATTACTTTTCCTAAGTTTTTTGGGTTAATTTTTCCATAAATTAAATGGAAAAAACCCGTTCATGATCCGGACTCAGAATTCAGTGATTGAAGACTCTAGCCTTAAGCCAAAAATCATTCTTGATCAGCCAGCCAGTCAGAACCAACTTTCAGATCAGCAATCGGACACATAATGCCTTTTTACTCAAAAAGTCAGTTTTGAGTAAAAAATGATTTTTAGTAAAAAAATGATTTTTATTAAAAAATGATTTTTATTAAAAAAAAAATGATTATTTTGGAGAAAACTAAAACTCTCCAAATTAATCCAAATTCAGTAAAATAAAAGACTAAATGACATCTCATGGAACACTTATGATGATTGGAGTTATCATAACTCAGCTTCAGTCATCATTAAGAGAGCAATTAATTTATTATCAGTTATCAGACATGTCATCTCCAGCTAAAGATGAGATGGAGAGCTCTCATTGGTCCGGTGATTTGATCGAGGTGAAGACTGAAGCTTACACCATCAGTGGGCTTCCCAAACCTAGCTCAAGCTCCTGCCAGACCTAAAGGATGAGCTTACCTACGTCCAAACTCACACATGTGGCCTCATCCTTGGCTCGTTTTCAATGCACATGTTTGGAGTGGGCGCGCCTTGCTTGGGTGGAGGCCTCCCCTCACTCTCGGTTCTCCAGTTTAGGTCTGGGCTCTTTGTTAGGTGGCTAAGCTGGTTAGGGTCGGTTTTTTGGTTTTAGGGTTTTAGCACTCTCTCATTTGTTAAAAAGAGGCTCTTTCAGCTCTATTAGGAGGGACTTTTGTAACAGAGTTACTTTGAGAAAATTGTATCAAGCATTTGCTTTAATTTGTTAATAAAGATCAGACTTTGGAGGTCCATGAGCTCTTGGATGTGGTAGTTTTTTGCAATTGGTTGAGGTGATATTGTCTCTAACCCCTATTTTCTTTAATGCTTATGTGAGATTAAATTGTTTATTTGTTAGCTCAAGAGGGCCATTGTTGGCACAGTAGAACAATCATTTGTAGTTCAACTTGATTGTTTATGCGAAGTAGATTAGTATTTTGATGGACATGAGTAATCGGTATATACATAATATTGATCATGATTCAATTTTCTTAGCATACTAGCACGTATTTTGATCTCACGTTTTGTGTTGAGTTGTAGTGTGTTTTCAGGCTTCACAGGTTGAAGAAGGGTGTGAGCTCAGCTGCTTCTATCCCAGGCTTCAAGCAACCTTTTTAATCTAACACTTTCATTGCATGACCTACAAAGATCTTCTTCTTCAAAATACAAAAAGAAAGCTGGGAGTCTAGCTCTCTCTCTTGGGTTCCATCCATAATTTCAAATACTTTCTTGGTTACTGAACTTCCCTCTTCTAGTTCTCTCTTTGCTCCTTGATCCCCTTGTTTTTCTTACTTGCTAGCATTTTCCTCCTTGCTTGGTTTTTCCCTTTCTTATCTTTCCTTCATCGCTGCCCCATTTTATTCTTGTTACCACTCTTTTTCTTCTTTTTGGACAGCCCTAGTGTGCCCTAGTTTATGCCCTTTTTTTGCCTCTTTTTGCCCTAGTTTCTGGACCTTTCTTCCATCTTGTTTTTGGCCTTTTCTTCCCCTTTTTGTTCGTTGTCCTGTTTTTTGATTTTTTATGACAGCCATCTTCCTTCTTTATCGCTGCCCCGTTTTCATCATTTTTTATACTCCTTTGGCCTCATAGTTGGCTTCCCTATTCTTCCATTTTCTTGTCTTTGACCTTCTCTTTGTTTTCCTTCCTTCTTCCTATCATTTTCTTCTTATTTTCAGCCTTCTTTGCCTTACACTTTTGCTCTCATTCAAACTTCTTCTTTTCCCTTTTTGCAAAGTTCGAGAAAAGTTTCAAGTAAAAGTAAATCACTCTCATTTTTTACGCAAATTTTAATGATAGTAGAGTTGTATGCTTTTATTTGAAAAGCCCTTTCAGGGATTAAATTCCTAAAGGCAAATTGTAATAATTTCAATAAAGTACTTTTGTTTGAGTGGGGTTTTTAAGTCCCCACTCTCATCCTCCCCCATTTGGGGAGGCTTGTGTTGTGTTTACTTATGTATGCTTAGGTTAGATTTGCTTGTCTTCATCATTATTTGCATCTTACGCTTAGAATATTAATTGTTAATCCATCACTTCTAATTCATTAATTAATTTGATTAATCCTTTAAATTGTTTATCTTTCTAAAGTAAATCGGCTGTTTAAATCTCTTGAATCACACCATAAGGTGGATCAAGAGTGCTCTCTGTCGGAGAGTTTAATAAGTCATCTTTGCTTTTTCTATTCACATTGTTTAAGTAAAACTCTTGAACTTGCAAAAACACAAGTCAAGAGCACTCTCTATCGGAGAGCATCCTAAGTTTGCATAATCCCTGCATTAGTCTCATCTAGATTAGCTAAGTCTCTTGAACCACTGTCATAAGGCAAAGTCAAGAGCGCTCTCTGTCGGAGAGTCTTAATTAATCAACTTAATAAAATTCGCAACTCACACCCCTTTAATTAATTAACCCCCCTCCCTCCTTGTCGGAGTATGCTTTGACCGATCCTAGATCGGAGTACCCAGAAACGGCACTGGATTTTTAAACCCCGCAAGAGTAACCTAATAACACTTAAACACCCCGTAACCAACGCACCGGCGTTGTAGGGATTCTTCCAAAGTACTTCCTAGTAGAGGCGCCGGAACCTCCCGCTGCCATAGATTCTCAGCTAGCTGGTCACTTGACAATATCAGCCTGGGATACTGGGCGGGCCCGACAAGTCTTAAACGGAGGAAACTTAGAACAGTCTCCCGGCTTTGACAAACCTTCGTTGAAACCCTAATCAAGAGCATTCTTTAAAATTCTTAAAATCTACCAAGAGCACTTGCAAAACCTAATACTCACTAGCTTGATTCCTAGACTTTATTTCACGCATTCATTTGACTCCATAAGGCACTGGTCTTTTGTTATATTTGATTAATTTTCTATCTTGATCAACTGTCTATGGGCCATTTCAATTGATTATATTTGAATGCTTAAGTTATAAGTTCGGAATCTTTGCTTATCTGTGTGATCTCTTGTTAGCAACGTGGATTGCTTTGATTAATCATCATCCCCCCAATATTAATCATTTTAAATCACAGTAACTCCTAAACAACACCCATCCGCATCCAAAACATCCAAAACTTAACTTAAACATTGAGCCATAGAAAACTCTTTGTTAGGGACTACCCCCCTTGTCTTCGTTAGGAGTTAGCCTAAACGGAGGAGCTAGGAGTAGGTGACAATACCTAGCTCTGTGCTTGCCCCCAAGGTCACACCTCTCCCACATTCCTAAGTGAGGAGACAGCTTTCGAAAGATTTATGCTGCTGGTGTGCAATCGGCGGACAACATTTCCCTCTCTCTCTCTCTCTCTCTTTTTGCACCCTTCTTTACTGTTGTTCGCTTTCCCCTTTTCCCTCTTTTCCTCACTTATTTCAGCCCTCTTTTTTGCTTTCTTTTTGCCCCATTTTACCCTCTTCATCTTTCCCACTTTGCTTGTAAAAGTTTTGTATCTAGTTTTGCTTCAAAAAATCTAAAAAAAAATTACAATTTAAAAGGGTACTTTTTGCACTTAGAATATGTTACCAACTTTTATGTACCATAGTTGGGTTACCTGAGGAGCCGCTGGTTGACAAACTTGTTCAAAGTCCGATTCCAGTGTATCAGTTGATCCGTCTACTTGTCTAGCCAATATTGGCTAGTCACCTTTTTAGTTGAATAATTTTGACCATGGCCCCGCGGGGTTTGTAATAAAATGTGCTAGTAGGATATTTTTGAGTGGTTCGGTCTCCTAAGACATAGAATCGCAAATAGGGTATTCCAGGGAGTTTTTTGCCCATGACAATTATGCTCTGCCTTCAGCCGAGTATAATTGACGAGGTTTTCTCCCGCTTCCTCCAAAGTTGGAATGCCCGATGTTGAATTCTGGGCCTTTGGGGGTTCTTAGAGCCCAACTGAATGTTATAAGCCTACTAGACATTATTTAGATAGATCATGGTCATATCCTAAGTATCTGGACACATAAAAAAAATTCGAAAAAATCTTTTTCGAACAGTGAAAAATTAATTTTTTATTTTTTTTTAATTTTTAATTACTTTTCCTAAGTTTTTTGGGTTAATTTTTCCATAAATTAAATGGAAAAAACCCGTTCGTGATCCGGACTCAAAATTCAATGATTAAACGCTCTAACCTTAAGCCAAAAATCATTCTTGATCAGCCAGCCAGTCAGAGCCAACTTTTAGATCAGCGATCGGACACATAATGCCTTTTTACTCAAAAAAGTTACTTTTGAAAAAAAATTATTTTTAGTAAAAAAATGATTTTTATTAAAAAATGATTTTTATTTAAAAAAAATGATTATTTTGGAGAAAACTAAAACTCTCCAAATTAATCCAAATTCAGTAAAATAAAAGGCTAAATGACATCTCATGGAACACTTATGATGATTGGAGTTATCATAACTCAGCTTCAGTCATCATTAAGAGAGCAATTAATTTATTATCAGTTATCAGACATGCCATCTCCTCCTAAAGATGAAATGGAGAGCTCTCATTGGTCCGGTGATTTGATCGAGGTGAAGACTGAAGCTTACACCATCAGTGGGCTTCCCAAACCTAGCTCAGGCTCCTGCCAGACCTAAAGGATGAGCTTACCTACATCCAGACTCACACATGTGGCCTCATCCTTGGCTTGTTTTCAGTGCACAGGTTTGGAGTGGGGGCGCCTTGCCTGGGTGGAGGCCTCCCCTCACTTCCGGTTCTCTGGTTTAGGTCTGGGCTCTTTGTTAGGTGGCTAAGCTGGTTAGGGTTGGTTTTTTGGTTTTAGAGTTTTAGCACTCTCTCATTTGTTAAAAAGAGGCTCTTTCAGCTCTATTTGCATGGAACTTTTGTGCTGGAGTTACTCTGCAAAAATTGTAATAAGCTTTGCTTACATTTGATTAATAAGATTTTCGACTTTGGAGGTCCATCTCTTTTTGCATATGGTGAATCTTCTATGGTTGAGGTGATACTATTCCTAAACCCTTTACTCTTTCTTTTTACTTGAATGAGATCTAGTTATATGTTAAGCTCAAGAGGGCCACTACTGGCACAGTAGATTAGCTGTTTGTAGTTTCAATTCAGTTATTTATGCAAAATAGGTTCTAATCGTGATGAATATGAGTAGTTAGTTATACGTAGTATTGATCTCGATTGAGTTTCCTTTGCTTACTTTCATATATATGATCTCACTTGTATCTGAGTTTTAGTATTAGCAGGTCACAGGTTGAAGAAGGGTGCGAGTTCAGCTACATCCAGCCCAAGCTTCAAGCAACCTACCATTTAACATATTGTAATTGTAGGGCCTACAAGATTGATCTCTTCCCAATCGAAAGAAAGCTGGAGTCTTGCTGCATCTCTTGTGTTCCATCCACAAGAAAACCTACTTCTCTACCTTTCTTCTTTAAATTTTGTACTTGCTCATAAAATAGATCTAAGCTTCAAATCTCTACTATTTCATATCTGTTTTTAGGGCCTTTGCTAGATCTAGTTTACTTTTTTAGATCTAGGGAAAAGTTTTATGCTTTGCACGTAAAATCCAAAAAAAAAATCTAAGTATTAAAAAAAAAAAATTTGTGCATTGTCTTTCCTACCATATTCTAACAATACATGCTTGCTGATTTTTTACTTTTGTGACAGGTACAACGGAAATGCTGGCAAAATTTTGAAGAAGAAAGCCCTAAAAAGCTATAAATTCCTTCTTCTTTTCCTCTTCTATAGATTGCTCCAAAGACCTTTCAGGATCAAAGAAAAGGAAGCAAAAAGAGCAGCAAAAAAAAGAAAGCATTGTAACCAAATTAATAAAACGCAAGTGGGATTACAGCTCCCACACTTCTCTTCCCCCATTTGGGAGAAGCTTGTATCGTCTCCCATTTTCATGCTTTGATTCATGTTTTGTTGAAAGTAGGATAGAGTAGTTTATAATCTTTAGAAGTTTTCCTTTTTAACTTGATAGTTTATTTGCTAATTAGTTTATCATACATGAAAAATGAAGAAAAATATTTGATTTGATTATTTATTTAAGCATTGTACAATTTTCGTTTTTTTTTTATACTTACCCCCTTGCTTTCCCAATTAGGGCCCTAAAAAGCCTGAAAGAGACTCTTGGGTAGTTAGATTGCTATTGTTTTATTTATTTCATTCTAACTTAACAAACTAAGTAAGACTCTTGAACTTGCAGTAACACAAGTCAAGAGCACTCTCTATCGGAAAGCGTCATTAGTTTTGCACATCCTTGCATTAGGCATTTAGATTAATTAAGTCTCTTGAACCTTTGTCATAAGACAAGGTCAAGAGCGCTCTCTGTCGGAGAGTCTAATTAATTAACTTAATAAAACCCTCAACAAACACACCCCTTTAATTAATTAACTCCTTCCCTCCTTGCCGGAGTATGCTCTGACCGATCTCAAATCGGAGTACCCAAAAACGGCACTGGATCTTTAAACCCTGCAAGAGTAACCTAATAATACTTAACACCCCGTAACCAACGCACCGACGTTGTAGAGATTCTTCCAAAGTACTTCCTAGTAGAGGCGCTGGAACCTCCCGCTGCCTTAGATTCTCGGCTAGTTGGTCAATCTTTGCGATACCAGCCTGGGATACTGGGCGGGCCCGACATGTCTTCAACGGAGGGAACTTAGAAGAGTCTCCCGGCTTTGATAAACCTTCGTTGACACCTTAATCAAGAACACATAAAAACCTTAAAATCATAAGACGAAGTCAATAGCGCTCTCTGTCGGAGAGTTGAACTGTGTGCTCCTAACTTAAAATTTGCAACTCACACTCCCCCTCTAATTAGCTTATCTCGTTGTTTCCTTGCCGGAGTATGCTCTGACCGACCTAAAAAATCGAAGTACCCAGAAACGGCATTAGACTGTTAATCTTGCAAGTGATAACGTAATAAAACTTTCACCCCATAACCAACGCACCGGCGTTATCTCGATAAATACTCTGGTAGTGGGAAAATTCCAAGTGTGGGCGTCGGGCAACCCAATCTGGACACTCGTTGGTTAAATTCTCTGAACACCTAGCTTGTGATTCCAGACAGGTCCGTCGTGTCTTCGAACGGAGCCACTGAAAGTATTACCGGTTAGGTTTCCCAGACACCTTAAGCAAGATCATCTTTAAAATTTACAATAAAATAAACCAAGAACAATTGCAAAACAATCTCACAAACATTACTATTGAGACTTGTATTCCAGCATTCACAAGCACTTTTTTTACTCCATTTTGGCACTGGTCTTAAACTTCCATGCATCGTCTTGATCTTGACCATTTGTCCCTAATGTTTGCTTAAATCATTATCTATCTGTGGATGTCTTTAATTTCCAAGTCATCTTTGTATTGTTCGTCTCAAATCTTGTGTTTTGTAATCGCAACGTGGATTGGTCATTTTATTACAAAGTTGTAATCATTCAAAAACTCTTAAAAAACACCCATCCGCATCATAACATCAAAAACACTTAAACACATTGAGCCACAGTAAACTCTTTGTTAGGGACGACCCCTCTTGGCTTCGTTAGGAGTTAGCCTAAACGAAGGAGCTAGGAGTAGGTGACAATACCTGGCTCTATGCTTGCCCCCAAGGCCACACCTCTCCCACTTTCTCAAGTGAATAGACAGCTTTCGGAAGATTTCTGCTGCTGGTGTGCAATCGGCGGACAATATCTTTTGGCGCCGTTGCCGGGGACAAATTTTTTGTTCCTGAACGACCTTAGTTTTTTCTAGTTTTTACTTTTTTTGATAGATTTTTTGTTTAATCACCTTGCTGATCTTAGACTTGAAATCCATCTGGCGACTCCACTGTCATTAATTTTACCAAGGTATTCAATTAGAAGAAACTCTGAAGGTTTACTTAGGCTTATCCCTGAGCCTGAAAAGGTTTATATGAGGAGGCTAAATAAATTTGCTTCTCGTAGGATCCTTGAAGATCTTGGATTTCAGTCTTTATCAGATATCCATAGTTTGTTTCTAGAAACTAATTCTCAAGTAAACACTAATACCTCTGTTTCCGACATAATAGGTGAGTATTTTACTCAACTCGACTTTTCTCAGATAGCAGGTCAACCCCACCGTCTTCCAGACAAAGCTGTCGAGAATCTCCCGATGTATACCGACACTGATGCCACTACCTCCGCCGTGCACCTCGAGAACTTTTCTACATGCATCAATGCTTAGATCAGTGATCCTGTTAGCCAACATGATGATGTATACATTAAGTTATTTGCTCTATCTTTGGATGGAAAGGCCGGCGACTGGTATAGCAATTTACCGGATAATGCTTTTGATACTCTAGCTACCTTCAAAACCAATGTTATCAGAACCGGACCGATCATCGAACCGGCGAAGCCCAAAATGTGAACCGGACCGGAACCGGCAAAAAACCGGGTAAAAAACCGGCTGACTAAAAAATACATAAAATATTCATATTTTGTAAAAAACATATATAACAATAGAACAATGGAACAGCAGAGACTAGATATTCAAGTATTTGGACAGCAAAGACTAGATATTCAAGTATTTGCAGATAGACTAGAAAATGCAATGTAACTAATACAGGACATGACAATCTAGTATTAATGATTAATGCTTGTCATGTCCTGTATTAGTTACA
Source organism: Pseudotsuga menziesii (assembly GCA_001517045.1). Classification (NCBI taxonomy): domain Eukaryota; kingdom Viridiplantae; phylum Streptophyta; class Pinopsida; order Pinales; family Pinaceae; genus Pseudotsuga; species Pseudotsuga menziesii. The sequence continues at coordinate 268,850 of LPNX011151533.1, forward strand.
TTGCATTTTCTAGTCTATCTGCAGATAGACAATCATTAATCATTAATACTAGATTCCATCAGATCCTATTATTAAAGATCCTAGATTTTCCATCAGATATCTATTATTTCTATCATATCATGGTTTCTATACATGTATAATGTTTCAAGGATTTTTTTTGATTGAGCCTTTTCTTATATCTGTCTTGCAATGTGAGAATGTCTATAGAGAGACAATTTATAAAGGTACATGATACATCAAAGCAATATCAGGGTTGATCATTTCCTTCCAATTTTATGAAGAAATATAAGGCAGAAAATGATAGAAGCAATAAGCAATCGTCATAGGGGTAGACCAAGAGGGTTGAGGACTCAGTTTGGTATGGGAATGATCCTTACTTTAGGATGGCATGTACATGAACCAAATTTACAGTCACCTGTCTTCATGTAGCACTGATTTTCTTGTTGACTAGGCCTATCAACTTTCAAGAAACTTACTTACCCTCTAGGCACTGCTTAATGGCAATTGCAATGTTGGAGGCCATGTGCCATGGGATCCAGCTGGAAATTGTTAAAAGGTCCACTGGCCGTTTGGCTCTATTTGGGGCATGGACCTATAGATTAAACCAGCGCCTATTGCTTGTTAACCTTCTGGAGATCAAACTGAGCCTACCTTCCCTTCCGACAGATGAAAAAACTCTGATTAAAAAATGCAATGATCTCTAAACAGTGTCCTCTCCAACAGAGACAGAAACCCATGACAATGTATAAACCAAGGTGATTGCTCCAGGACCAAAAAAGACAGATCAAGATGATAGTGGTCTTAGCTGTTAGAATTTGGACAGCATAGACTAGATATTCAAGTATCTGCAGATAGACTAGAAAATGCAATGTAACTAGATATTCAAGCACCCACTACTGATGGATAAGTTACAACAATTTTCCAGTTCAACCAGACTCCTAACACCTCATCCCACAAGTCACACAAGCTATTAAAAATTGAGTTTTTTTGGTTTTTTTTTTTAAATTGAGTTTCCTGAGTCCCCAGTCCAGACCGGCCGGTTCGGCCGGTTTTTGACCGGTTCCGGTCGGTTCCATACCCGGTCTGGACAAAAATCCGGTTTTGGCCGGTTTTGGCCAGTTCCGGCCGGTTCCATACCCGGTCTGGACAAAAATCCGGTTTTTCGAAATTTTTTTGCTGACCGGACCGGCCAACCCTGTAAACCGGTCAAACCAGCCGATTTTGCCGGTTCCGGTCCGGTTCCGATAACACTGTTCAAAACCACTTTCACCAAAAAGTTCGGTGAAAAGAAAGAACCTCGACATCAACTTGCGTCCCTGACCAACATAAAAAAGAAGGATACAAAAACAATGGACAAGTTCAATACTAGGTTCACTGAATTATCAAAAGCCATCCCTATTGCCTATGCCCCAACTGCACCAACCATTCAGGTCTATTACATTGAAGCACTTAGTGGCAAAATGCAATACCAGATCAGAAACAAGGAGCCTGCTAACTTGCTCCAAGCTCAGGAAATGGCAATTAAAATTGATTTTAACATGCAGTCATCTGGTGAATCTAACCTCTAGGGTTATTCAAGGTCCTCAACTCCTTTGAAAATCGATGACCGGATCCTTTATCAACTATGGAGGATGCCTATGAAAAGCAGATGATTGAAATGAAAACGGAGATCAAGAAAAATATGGAGGAAGCAGAACAGAAACACTTAGCGCAGTTGAAGGAGATACAAAATAGGGTGATAACAATGGAAAGAACTCAAACTCGGCCTGCTCCTAGAACCTTTCCTACCAAGCCAACTTGGCAAAGAAAGCCTCCCAACCATGAGCAGAGGCCTCCTCATCAGCGAGAGGCTGCTAACATAGTTGAGCAGTATAAACCATTTTGCAAGGCATGTGAAGACCTTCATGAAGAATCTTCTTGTTATTATGCATGCTATATTCAGGAGCATGGTTTTCCAGAGGGTTGTGGTCCTAAAACATCATCAAGCGAGCCTGAGTACATAAACTGTGTAGATGACATGCATGATATTTGCGGAGAAAGTTGGAGAGAGACAAAACAATATTCAAGAGAGCCTGAATACATTAACACAGTTGGACAGCTCCATCCTGTCACCACAAAAACACGGGGTCAAGTCGAAGATTATAGTCAGCAATTGGATGATCTCACTAAAAACTTTAGCACTAATCCTACTAATCAACATAATGATGATAGTTTGGAAGGCTTACTACCTTGTGACCTTTCTTTTGAAGATGACTATGATCATGAGGAGGGATATAGCCAAGGATGTGATACAAGTGAGGAAGAATCCCTTACATCTGAGATGGATGATAACTTTGAGACTTTAATTAAAAATCCAATCTTAGAGGTTTCATGTGATGAGATTCCTCCATGCACTCCACCGGATGACAAATATTTGGAAAGTTGGGTCCCCTGTGATATCTTTGAAACCCATCTCTTTTAAGAAGATTGTTTTGAGCAAAATGAGACGTGTAGACAGGGACTTGATATGATGAAGCATCTCTCATATCCGACATAGATGGCGATGATGACTATTGGACTTTTATTGAAAATCCAACCTATGATACCTTTGAAAATATTTTTGAGAATCTCATCTATGATATGTCGAGCAAGGGGAGTTGTTATTCTGAGACTTATGAAAGTTGTAAGGAAGAGCAGTCAAAGTTTTCATATGATCAGTCAGAATTGTATATGAGTATCGGTAATAAGGATTTGAAAAAGCAGTGCAGTGACGAATCAGATGGGATACAACTAGTTGAAGTTTTTTCTCAGCCATCGTCTTCACATATAGATGTTCCTTATGTTTTGGAGCAGCTTGGGTCTTATACAACGAGTTATTATTTGATAAGCCTTGATGATCAGCATGATGGAGTAGTTGACCTGCCGCATTATCCTAATGTGTATATAAGCGCTATCCAGTCATGGATAGAAGCAGCATGCGCGAGCATCTATTAGTTTGGGAAGAAGTTTGACGACATTATTCATGCCAATGATTCCCCATCCCGCCCGCCCATTCTGGATCATCACGCAGGTTTGCATTTTCTGGAAATTGTGTTCTTACTTTGGCTTGTAACCGAAGACAAGGCAAAACCTTTTTATATTAATAGAATGCTTAAGTGGCTACACTGGATTTATGATTTCACCTAACCTTTTTTGTATCATGCTTAGAGTAGGAAAATAGGCTCCTTAAAGCGAACGTTTATCTTAGCATTTTTCTTTATGTAGTTGGGAATAAATAAACTTTTCAATGAAGTGTTGTCATTTCTTTGAATAAAGCAACTTTTGGATCATTGGCCATTTTTCATAAAACTTGTGCTACTAAGGTTTTACTTGTCAAGTTGAGATGTTCTTACAGGATATGGAAACCAGAGATTCTGGTGTCCTCATATGCTCTCCTTGCATAAGAGATTAGATCGAGCACCCATCCCACAGTTGGAGCCAGATGTTACCAACTATTTTGTACAATAGTTGAACTTCCTTTTGAGCCGCCAGTTATCGAGCATGATGAATGCTCATCTCCAGAGTTCAGAAGTTCAGTGTGTTCCAGAGTTAGCCAGTTTTTGGATGAACCTTTTATTCTTTTTGTAAATATATGTTCATACCCTCTTAGGGAGATTGTAAAAAAATGTCCTAGCATTTAATTTTTTATAAAAGGCTCGGCTTCCCGGAGTTGGGCATCAAGCTGACTAGCCCAGAGTGTTTTTTCCCTTGGTTTTTATTGGTTGTTGAACAAACGACCAATAATTTCTGAGTTTTTCACTCGCTCCTCCAAAGTTGGGGTAGTTGTCTTCTTGTTTCGGCCCTGGGAGGTTATTAGAGCCTTCGTGTTAGTATTTTTTGTCATGCTAGGCATTCTGATTGAGTCGTATGAACATGTACTAGGTCCCCCTTGAGTTTCATTGGTTTAAATATATTATTCTCCGTCAACAGCAAGTCAACAGCACTCCTTGCATTAGGCATATAGAAAAGATAAAGTCTCTTGAACTTCCGTCGTAAGACGAAGTCAAGAGCGCTCTCTGTCGAAAAGTTGAACTGTGTGCTCCTAACTTAAAATTTGCAACTCACACTCCCCCTCTAATTAATTTATCTCGTTGTTTCCTTGCCGGAGTATGCTCTGACCGACCTAAAAAATCGAAGTACCCAGAAACGGCATTGGACTGTTAATCTTGCAAGTGATAACGTAATAAAACTTTCACCCCATAACCAACGCACCGGCGTTATCTCGATAAATAGTCAAGTAGTTGGCAAATTCCAAGTTTGGGCGTCGGGCAACCCAATCTGGACACTCGTTGGTTATATTCTCTGAACACCTAGCTTGTGATTCTAGACAGGTCCGTCATGTCTTCGAACGGAGCCACTGAAAGTATTTCCGGTTAAGTTTCCTACACACCTTAAACAAGATCATCTTTAAAATTTACGATAAAATAAACCAAGAACAATTGCAAAACGATCTCACAAACATTACTATTAAGACTTGTATTCCAGCATTCACAAGCACATTTTTGACTCCATTTTGGCACTGATCTTAAACTTCCATGCATCGTCTTGATCTCGACCATTTGTTCCTGATGTTTGCTTAAATCGTTATCTATCTGTGGATGTCTTTAATTTCGAAGTCATCTTTGTATTGTTTGTCTCAAATCTTGTGTTTTGTAATCGCAACGTGTATTGCTCATTTTATTATAAAGTTGTAATCATTCAAAAACTCCTAAAAAACACCCATCCTCATCATAACATCAAAAACACTTAAACACATTGAGCCATAGTAAACTCTTTGTTAGGGACGACCCCCCTTGGCTTCGTTAGGAGTTAGCCTAAACGGAGGAGCTAGGAGTAGGTGACAGTACCTGGCTCTATGCTTGCCCCCAAGGCCACACCTCTCCCACTTTCTCAAGTGAGGAAACAGCTTTCGGAAGATTTCTGCTGTTGGTGCGCAATCGGCGAACAACAAAGTGCAATCCATATCTAGCCCAAAATACATAAACAATAAGGCTCTAAATCGCATCTAGAGTCCAAAAAACTTCAAAACTCCATGCTACAACAAACAACTACATATCATCAAAATCATTGCCTATATTCGGATCCTATTCGTCAATAGCACAATGTAACCCCCACCTCTAGGCTTTAGCCCTTGCATGTATCTCGAATCTCAAAGTTGATTCTCCAAGGACGCCCTAGAATTTTGATAAAACATATACAACCATTAAAAAAAAAGGTAGAAAAAGCTTTGCATGCCTACTAAATAATTTTGTTTGAATGAAAGGTACAATTTTACTAAGGTCATGACAAAGGAGTTAAACAATCAACACCACCAACATCAAGGTGCATAGATGGGTTGATGTGCTTGATTAAATGCCAAACCCCAGATGTCATACATGATAGAATCAAGTGGAAATGTTGCAATCCTACAACCTTGAACACTATTAAGTCTGTTGAATTCTGAATGGGATCTAAAATTCTACTTTTGCATATGAAGTCCGATGAGGTTGGAACTATTCTCAAACATCCTGAAACAAGTAATGGTAATGTTCAAACTTTAAGTGAAAGGATAGGAAATGAAAGATAAGGAGAACGCCACTTTTACTTTAAGAATTTAATATTACCATCTCTTGAGAGTTTGCCGAGTCTAGCGAGTTTCAATCGAGTCTAGAGAGTGGTGAGTCGGCTAGGCAAGTCTCTGCCAAGTACTCATTTTGCAACAAACTGGTGTAGACTGGCCAGACTCGTGTAGACTTTCCAAACTCGACGAGTCTGATAACATTGGGATGAAGTCTAACGCATTGTGTGTTAAGCTTAAGGCCAAACAAATGAAACTAGTCTTGAACTCAGCAAGGTCGAGGGATAATTTATCAATGTACAAGGAGAAGGTGTTAATTGGCCAGTTCAATAACTAGAAATTGCAGAAGATACCCTAAAATAGTGTGGCTTTTAAAGCAATGGAAGTTGGTCGCTGGATATGTTTTGCCTTTTCCTTTGGCAACAAAAGGTTTAAAATCTTTGTATTCAAATCACGAGACGAACCCCTGAATGGGATGATACGTATGCACTACACGCATAAGGACACATGTTGATTGCAAGGCAGCATGTCACAATGTTGGACAAGTGAAGGGCATGCATATAAGAGCCATTGATTGTAATGTCCCTTTTTAAGAATATTTATTACAATGACCAATTTTTCACTTTTTCCCCTATTTCGACCTTTGACTAGTTTTGATGTCTAGGTCTCCAAATTGACCCAAATGCTCCCAAATCTTCTTAGAAGGTATATGACTAATATTGAGACTTGAATATGATGTTCAGGGATGATTTATGACCCTCCAAAGACTTCTGCAAACTTGTTTAATATTTTGGCCAAGGTACGAGTTTTCATTAGCAAATTGGGATTCCAATTCCCCCAAGGTAAATGTTGAAAATGGCTTTCCAAATGCTCCCAACCCACTCGAATTTATGAACAGAGGCAGAGGATGTTTAAGGGACATTATTAAGGTCTCATGTGCATCATTATTCAATTTATAAAGGTTGTTATAACCCTCTCCCAATGAAATATCCCAAATACTGATATTTTCTATTTCTGAACAATTATGCGGATATAACTGGGCTTACAGACTGCCAGCCAAAAATCCCTATTTTATAG
>LPNX011151533.1:275938-380568 GCA_001517045.1 Pseudotsuga menziesii
CGTTCTCCTCTTGCTTTACCCTCTATTTATAAAGTTCAACTGCGCAAAACCTAATCTTTGACCTAATTAGGTCACTTTATCTTCTAATTTGTCGTTGACTTGCATGGAAAAGAGCATGGTCATGCATGGAGCATGGAAAAGAGCATGGTCATGCATGAAGGTGGCCTTTGGCCCAGGTGGCCCTTCTTGACCAAGTGAGGATGCCGTAGATCTTCTATGGATGGCATCAGTCCTGATCTGATTCCCTAGCTATTAGTAACCGCTCGAACCCATCGGAATCACATAGGTTAGCGGTATGGGCCTCAGGGCCTAAAAGGAAGAGGACATTACACCCAAACAGCTACAAAATCACTAGTTCGACCCTTGGGGAAATGGCACCAAATCTTCTCCAAATGCAAATAAACTGAGTAAGATGACTTCAAATGCTCAAGTGTTGTATATGAAACTTGTAATACTCATCAATGGCAGTCCATTCATCATAAATATATCAGAGAAACATTCTTTCATTCGAAATCATCAGCATTATAATGGCCTACATCAATATAGTGGGGAAATGGTCATTGTTTGCTCATTAATAATCACTTTTACATACAACCATTTGGTATTTCGACTTGATACTTTCTGAAGAAGAAGAACAAAGTATATTAAGCTTATTACAATCAAAAATGGACCATGAGAAGCTCTCCCAAATAGTTCAATATGCTCACCCAAAGCACAATCCCTCCATCAGCAAGAATATGCAATAAAGACTGAAAATGGTTGAAAGAATGTGCTACACTAAAAGAAACCAAGAGCTGCCCTGTAGGTTACACCTGCAAATACAAACTCCATTAAAGCTCCATGAAAGACCTGAATGGCCTTTCCAAACACCAACTTGGATGGGAATCTTTCACCCTCGAAATTGGCTAAGGCAAGAAACTAGTCATCCACTAGCTCTCTCTCTTCACAAATGCAAATTTCTCAAATGATCAAAAGCCCTTCTCTTGGTTGATCCCTGTATTTTATAAACATCCTTAGCCTTCTAAGGTTACCAATCCATCCACAAACTCAAGCCAATTCGAATTAGGGTGTGTGCCCAAGATTTGTCATGTGTCCTCCCTTCCCTAGCCTTCCATCTTTCCCCAATTCGAGTAGGGACCCATTGAGCTTCCCCAACTCACATGAGCGCCTTCTTGGATGCTATATTTAGGCCTGGCATGTCATAATGATCAGATGTCAGCCTTCAGAATCTGCAATATGTCATAAATGTCATAGTATCTTCATCATTGGTGTCATAGATGTTAGGGAATCTAGCCCAATTGTCCAAGAAGCTCCCATTTGAATCTTCCTCTCCCATGGAAATTACATTTCCTTCCAAATTCGACCTATGATGCATATGGCCAAGTGTATTAGCCTTCTAACTCATCCAAGAACATTAGGCTTCCCATGGATTCAAAATTGCAAGAGGATGCCATGTGGCACAGAAATTCTAGCTTGTGTGGGCCCGATAATCTCCATGTGTCTCCATGCTCCATTGCCACTTCAATTTTCTCTAGTATTTATTTAATTAGCTCTATTATTAAATATTTATTCCATTCTAATGTCTGCACATCATTTATTAGCTCCCTTATTAAAACTCCAAATGTATCCATCCAACCTAGGGAACTAGTAGGATTTATGGAATTGTCCTTCTATGCAATTATTTGAATGGGGACATTACAGTCCTCCCCACCCAAGATTGCTTATCCTCAAGCAATTTTAGATTTGGATGCTGCAAAATTTGTTCATATTCCCAAGTGGCATCCTCATTTGGTACTCCTTCCTTTGCACCAAGTGCTCTCTTAAGGTTTTGCTCATTAATTTTCTTTAGCTGCAATTTGAGTAGTGGCACTCATGTACTGTAATTTTGTGTTCCCAAAAGTAAAGAGATGTTGAGTGTTCATATCGATTTATCCTGTAACATCACCAATAACACCAAAAGGATTAATCAAATCCATAAAAAACAAATTTGCACAAATAATCTTTACCTCCATATTTTGGAAACTTTTTCTGAACTTTCACCCCTTTTTTCTTCTGTATAATTCTTTGAAGTTGGTAGTGAGTTACCAAACTTTGAGTTTCTTAAGATTCCAAGAAAATTCCAGAGAGGAACCACCATGCTTACTGCTGCACCACTCTAATTACTATCTTCCCAAGTGGTGACTAAATCTCCAATGCTGCTTGTTGCCCCCAAAATTGCAACCAATGAAACCCAAAATGATCTCAAGGTCCCATATGATCCTGATACATGCATGGTGTGAAATGTCTATGATGAAATTCCATGAACACCAAGCATGTGAAAATTGAATCCATTTCTCAAAAGGTCTCCCACATAGGGCTGCCCGAAGCTGCTATGTTGTTGCCTGAGCTTCTTTTCCTCTGCCCGGATCTGTTCGGTAGCTTCCCAAGCTTCCTTTCCTCTGCTCGAATCTGTTCAGTGGCTGCCCCAGCTGTAGTATGCTACCCGGAAGGAGAAACAGGTTGCCCGAAATTCCAGTGAGCAATTTTAGGGCTGCCCAAATGAGAGAGAGGGCTGATCAGATGGAGGAGCAAGTTGCCCTAGGCCTGATCTTCTGCTATTGCTGCTGGCCGTGAGGGGTATGGTGTAAACCCTAGTAGTGGGTGTGATGTAGAAGGATGCCCTAGCTAGCTAAACCGCCATGCTAGGGCATAAAACATAAACTCTGCCACACACTTGTAAAACCCAACAAAAATCTCAGTCTTCAATAGAGCAGCCAAGATGGAGATGAAGTCTGTTGAAATGATTTGCAAGTGAACTTCATTTATAGTCTTTCAAGCACTTGAAGTGATCCCTTACAAATAGGAATATAATAATAGGGTTTTATTTTTTTTCATGTTTACCCTTTTGACTTCAATTTTAATGGTACTAGAGACCTTGTATTTTTACTTTGACTTCTTGTGGTACAATAAGTCTTCTTGTATTTTGACTTTAGCCTCTTCGTCTTCCTCATGGACCAAGGCTTAGGGAAGGAGGTTCCTTCACGTGTTCTCTGGTCAAGGCAAGTGGTCATAAGGGTCCTTCATGCCCACTTAAAGTACATCATCATAAATAGGGAGAAATACTAATGCTTTTAACTTGAACTCCTTATGCCACCAAGATCGGGTACTAGGTGTCTTAACCAAGGGTAGCTAATCCCTGGAGAAGATCACACAGCCCATAGATCAAGGATAGGAGTGCATTACATGCCCAGACCCGGTCTAGGGCTTATAGTGATAACCCGTTAACTGACCAGGTGTAATGTTCCGTTTTTTTATAAATAGGGAATTGTCTGAGGACCTTTAATATCGAGAGCATATTAGAACAATTATTCAGTGATCCGTATAGTAAAGAGGGCCATCACAGTTATTCTCATGAAGCATGCACAGCATGCAAGCCTTATTTCTTCAGTCTTAAGTCAACAAGCAATAAGAATTGCATGCATGCAAAAAGTAAAGTGCAAACCCTAAAAGTGGCGTGCAAACCCTAAAAGTACATGCTAAAGTTATATAAGAAGGGTTATTGGACCAAAGAAGATATCTATTATTATTATTGTTGCTTTGGAGCTTTTGAGCAGCATCACAACGTGCGGCCGCGACAGTTGGGGTTGGAGACGGCGTCTTCAGCTAACGAGGGTTCGGCAGTGCAACTATCTGCCCTCATCTCTTTCAGGATAGACCATCCAGGTTTATCAACGGCATTCATCGTATTCATCGATATCCAGCGATTCAATATCCACAGGAAGATTATTTACATGTTCACGTGTGTAGTTGGGGATTTAGCTGGAAAAACCCAAGGAATTCACTGGGTCTCTGAATCCCAGTCTATCTTCCGCATGTCAGCTTCATCTTCATCAGCAGGGTCACTCTACTGCCTTGAGTGACTATCAGCCATCAGTTTGCTCATCCAGAGCAGTTATCATTAGTTTCGAGAGGTTGAGGGCATGAGCACCAGACTAGTGAGCCAATTCGCTAGGGCTCTTCGAGAGGTCAGAATCTTTGCATGCTCCGACCATTCTATCCAGCACGGGAATATCTACATCCCGGCAAATTCTCAACCCCATCAGGCACCTCCTTCACCAAAACGTCACCTTTAGCTGAGGAGAGGGTTTCGTGCTGCTGGGCGGTAACACCGAGAAGGAAGTAATATTACTTCACCAGCTCAACTTTATCTACATGCGTCTTATCTCTAGAGCATCTTCAGCTTGATTATCAGTGGTAAGTGTTTACCTTCTTCCTGTAAATCTTTTCCCTAGTTCAGCTATAATTTAGAGTTATTAGCCCGGCACCTTGCATGCAAATATTTATTCAGTATTCTTGCACATTCTGAGAGTACAAGTAAGCCCTAGAATAGTGAAACAGTAGAATATCAATATCTAGGATATTACAGTGGTATCAGAGCATGTTCCTGGTCAGCTGTGGGCTTGAACATGAAGACAATGAGAAGGATCTTGACTGGAAATTTGCAGAGGTTAGCAACACTGCAACACTTGCCTCGATATTGGGAATATCTAGCCTTGGGTGATGAGGTATGTGCAGCATTGTCCTTTCAAGACTATTACACCATCATGTTCGGGAGCGAACCCAAGGATTTGGATCAAGATTTCCTTAAAAACCTAGTTGGAGGAGTGGAGAAAGATGAGCCTGAATACAAGTTGATGGTCAACTTGATTTGGAGTTAACAGTACATGATGAGGATGTGCATGAGGAGATAGCATTAGAGCCATCCTGTGAGTCTAGCGACACCAGCACACCTTATAGTCAGATTGTGGACAAGATGTGTGATGAGTTGGAGTTGGTACACTCATCATCACCTACAGCAGGAGTCCAGACAGTTATAACAAGTGAGATGCATGAGGTGCAAGGAAATGAGCACCGCAGTAGAGAGAGTGGGCAGTCGCACATGGAGGTTAGGGAGAGTTTATACATGCATGAGATAGAGCTTCCAAATGATAATCACCGAAAGAAGAATGAATGTGTTAAAGAAAGCATTCTAGCAATGAAAGAGAGCACCAAGAAACTTCGAGATACCATATTACAACGAGATGTTGAGCTTACAGCTCTTCGAGTTGTATGTACCGAGTCTACGGTTAGGCTTTCTAGTATTGACGAGCAGTTAGATTCCTTGATGGAGCAGCAGAAGAAACATACTATTGCGTTTCACAGCGGTCCTCTTCAGGAGTACATAGTCAAGGCTTGCAATAGCTTGAGTCCACATTTGCATAATGCAGATGGGTTTTACAGGTTGGCCAGGATCAAGGAATTGGGCAGCAGTATATGAGCATTCCGGTTGAAATCAAAAGGGTAGAATGTCAGCTTGGTAGGATTATTCTTTATGATGGTGCTTATGGACAAGGTCTTTTTGGGGGGTTGGATGAGAGAGAGATTAAGAGTTGGTGTCCTATTGAGTGGGCGATTCTCGGGAAGACATTCCTAGCAAGGGGTATAGTCCCACAAGAGCCATGGGATATTTGGGATGAAAGATACACAAGTTTGCATTGGGATCCAGGTGGGAGACCTTATGAGGGATGGATATAATGTTTACTGATGGGGTTACTTGGGAGTCTACAGGATCCTCCTTGTGTCGATACTACGCATGGTAGCGATGGATGCATTTTGACCTCTGCAATTCTCAGATTGATTTGGAACCCTGGGATTACAGTGACTAGCAGTTTAGTGATTGCTAGAGGATGCTTTCAGGAGGTTTCTTGTGATGGTACCTCGTTTACACCGTGGTTAGTTACTCTATTTATAGGAGGCTTCCATGGGATCTCTTGTGATGGTACAGTGCAGTGCTTTAAGCAGAAGGTGCTACAGATCTCCTAGGATAATTTCGGACCCTGGGATCATCCCCGGATTCAATTGGTTCAGTTTGATTGATTGTGGAGTTGTGTTGGCATTGCTCGAGGACAAGCAATCTTTGGCGAGGGAGGACTGTAATGTTCCGCTTTTTATAAATAGGGAATTGACTGAGGACCTTTAATACCGAGAGCATATTAGAACAATTATTCAGTCATCAGTATAGTAAACAGGGCCACCAGAGTTATTCTCATGAAGCATCCGGAGCATGCAAGCCTTATTTCTTCAATCGTAAGTCAACGAGCAATTAGAATTGCATGTATGCAAAAAGTAAAGTGCAAACCCTAAAAGTGACATGCAAATCCTAAAAGTACATGCTAAAGCTATACAAGAAGGGTTATTGGACCAAAGAAGATATCTATTATTATTATTATTGTTGATTTGGAGCTTTTTAGCAGCAACACAGCGTGCAGCCGCGGCAGTTGGGATTGGAGACGGCGTATTTACCTAACGAGGGTTCGACAGTGCAACTATCTGCCCTAGTCTCTTTCAGGATAGACCATCCATGTTTATCAACAACATTCATCGTATTCATCCATATCCAGTGATTCAGTATCCACAGGTAGATTATTTACAGGTTTACGTGTGCAGCTGGGGATTTAGCTGGAAAACCCCAAGGTATTCACTGGGTTTCTGAATCCCAGTCTATCTTCCGCATGTCAGCTTCATCTTCATCAACATGATCACTCTACTGCCTTGAGTGACTTTCAGCGATCAGTTTGCTCATCCAAAACAGTTATCAGCAGTTCTAGGAGGTTGAGGGCATGAGCATCAAACTGGTAAACGAATTCGCTAAGGCTCTTGGAGAGGCCAAAATCTCTGCATGCTCCTGCCATTCTATCCGACACAGGAAGATCTACATCTCGGTAAATTCTCAGCCCCATCAGGCACATCCTTCACCAAAAACGTCACCTTTCGCTGAGGGGAGGGTTTCGTGCTTCCGGGCGGTAACACCGAGAAGGAAGCAATATTACTTCACCAGCTCAGCTTTATTTGCATGCGTCTTATCTTTGGAGTGTTGGAGTTTGTGCAACTTTAGAAGTTATTCTTATTGCCCTTCTTCGAGAATTGAACTTGTTGTAATTATTCATCTAAACCCTAGAAAGAACAATGTAATCCTTGGGGAGAAAAGCTAGCAATAAAAGAATAAATAAAATAATAAAATATAAAATTATTTATTGCACCCCCAAGTGAAGTCGGCCCCAGTTATTTTCTGGGTGGCAAACAGTATAAATAGGAGGCGCCCCTCCTCATTTTAGCACACAACAGCAGCGCAGCAGTTCACAGTTTTCTGGGAAAGACAGCAGCTCAAAAGTAGACTGATGTTCAGGGTTTCATATTTGGAAGGCATTTCCATATTTTTCTTTTTCTTTCTTCATTGTACTCTGATCTCAGAATTATCATCTCTAGACGAAGGTTGCTGGGTTTTTCCCAATTGGGTTTCCCAGGTGAAAAATACTCGTGTTATTGTTCTGTGCTTTGTCTATCTTCTAGTGATCCTATTGATAAATGCAATTAAGATATACTGTTATAATTTATCACAAAATCTGACATGGTATCAGAGCAGTACTAGAAGAAGCCATTGTCGAAACTCTGTCGGCAACCTGTCGAAACTAGGGTTTCATCATTCAAGGTCTTCACTCAACCTTTTGGCAGAAAAAGAGCCTTGGAAATTTCGCTCTAAGGAAGGCACGTCTTTCTGTCGAAACAGAATTGGATTCTGAGCATTTTCAATTTTGGCCTGTCGTTGCTGCGGGAAATTAGGGCTTTTCACAAGAGAGGAATTTTTTAATGAGCCCAGCATAGGCTTGTTCTCCTCCTCAATATCGAAATTTAGAGACCAAGATCGAAATTTTTGGTTGGGTAAAACTCTGGGAAAGTCAAACCCTAATTTGACCCCGAACCAGAAAACCAGCACTACAGAAGATCAATTCCAGATCCAGTTCGGGCATCTCAAAGTGGTAAGATCTAAATCTTTTGTATTTCTATTTGAGGTTCTCATTAAAGATGTCTCACCACACCAAGCTTAAGGATAAGCTTGGAGGAGTTGATAACTTCCGAGCATGGAAGTATAGGATTTCACTTATTCTTGAAGAAAATGAATGGGACAAGCTAAAGTCCAGAGGAGACAATCTTGAAGAAAAGGATCTTGTCATGATCACCTTAAATGGTCTCCCACCACCTTGGGAGTCTTCCATCCAAACTATAAGTAGTCGAACCAAGTAGCCCAAATTTGATAAGCTATGGGCAGAATGCACTCAGGAAGAAACGAGAATCGCAGCACGCCAAAGACTTCATGGCACTCAACCTGAGGAAAATCAAGCGTTCGTATCACATACCAAGAAAGGCAAGGGAAGGGGAAGGAAGCTGTACATTCACAACCATCAAGACAAGAGATCAAGTCCTCCCCCAGATCATAAGATACAAAAGAAGGATCTATCTCAGATCCAATGCTACAGGCGCCAGAAATACGGTCATTATGCCAGTAGTTGTCGAAGTTCTCACAAAAGGAAGCATGAAGCTTCAATTGTTGATGTAGAAGAAGACCCTCCTCATAAGGAGCCAAGGAAGGATGACCGTTCGGAGTTCTTCTTCTAAGAAATGATATGAAGATCCAGATTGAGATGATCGTCAAGCAAGCATATGAAGACCAGTGGACCCTAACAGTGGGAGCCCACCCACACAACTACAAAAGATAAGTATTTTATTTTGCATGCTCTAGTAGATTAGATCTGGTTGTTTTTTAATATGTTCTACACAAATCTACATTTCAGGTAGTTAACAAGTAGGCTCATCTAGTATTTGTTATACACATGATTGTTTAAATAGTCTCTCATGCTGCACAACCAATCAAGGGTGACAACTCATTTATAACATATTTGGAGTAGTATACACTCTTAACGGTATGCTATAATGGAGACCATAAGCATCCAGATAATGGCCTTACATGTATTGTGTCGACGCATTGACTAAAAGGTTTCCTACAGTATTTTGTTAATACATTGATTATGAAACATTGCTAACCATTTGATGGGATTTGACTTGTAGGGAATGCCATCATCTACAAGAACAAGCGATCCCATTGATATACGGACGGAACAGAAGCAGAAAGCCTCTAGAAGCATGTATTATGACTCTCAGACCTAGAATAATCTCATGCAAAGATTTGGTGATCAGAAGCAGAAAGCTTCTACGAATGTCAGTCTATATGCTACTTCAACAAGATTTAATCAACCGACTTTTGAGAGACAGAGGGAGTTATCCCTCAAAGACAAGGATTCTAGTCTATTACACATTATAAAAACCTAACGACATCGATGTCGTGATTCGAACAAGACAATTGAAGGATTCTTGATGAACCTGGTCGTCACCAGGATGGACAATTACTTTCCAGTCTACATTCATGTGCTCAAGTTAGAACCTTCAGGCAAGAAGGGAACATTCGTGGGATATTGCAAGTCTTCAAACGCTGACAGAGTATACATACCAGGATCGAGGCAAATAGAAGTCAGTCGGGATGTAACCTTTGAAAAAGAAATGGCTATCCGAAAAGGAAGAGGATCAGATATGGAGATCAATGACGACGAAGAGATGAGATCATCTCCCCTCCAAACATTAAGAGGGAGTCTGAAGAAATGAATAAATCAATCAGTTTCATTGATCCAGTTGAGCAAGATGATGCTCCCACAGATATGGCAGTAAGCCGGAAAAGACCCAGATGGGCACGACAGATTTTGCAGAATGCAGAGGAGCATGAAGTTCCGCTTGGAGCAGATGGGAGGACAGATTTGTTCCCAGAGGGCTCTCTCAGAAAGAGGGAGTCGATTATGATGAGACATTTGCTCTTATGGCCCGATATGCTTCCACCAGATCAGTTATTGCTATTTCAGCTATGGGATGGAATTTGTATCAAATGGAATTTGTATCAAATGGATGGAATTTGAATTGATGCAGCATAAGGAAATGTGTAAGAAGACAAAGCACCCTCCCTCTAGTAAAATTTCAACAAAGGTTAACACCTTCAACTATCAAAGTCCTATTTTAGGAAAAACAATACTATCTTAACAAACAAAAGAAATAAAAAAACAAAAGCCCCTCTCAATCACATTAAACCATCCATGCATGCCCATCCATCTAACCACAACTTTTTCACCATGCAACAATCCCCCATACTGCATCAATTCCACTCAACATGAATCCACATGAAAGTAACATATTGAATAAGTTAGAGAATCACCCCACCCCTCTATGTTACCTTCATCCAACTCTCCTTCCACTATCCCCACATCCTTTGTTCACGATTATTTTCCCACTTCTCACCACACCTCACTCACAAAAAGTTACAAAGGGCCCTCGTCAATTCTATAAGCACAACTTTATTGTTGCTTCACCAAGACCTAGTCAAATTAAGGGATCATATGATCCATTCCCACCACCCCATCCACCTTTATCAATGATACTCAACTTGAACTTGAAATAGTTCTCATTTATGACAAAGAAATCCTCAATGTTCCTACCACCATCATTGAGAAAGAAATTTCTCTTCATGAAGACACTGCATTGAACCTCCCAATGTTCACAAACATCCCCATTCTCAATATCCTCAACCTTGCAAACAACCCTACAACCTTGGACCCCTCCCCTCAAGAGTCTGTTGATTTCATCCCCCTCTCTTGCCATTAAGCACCTACCCATCAACATGTCCAACCTTCCCCTTGTTCAATTGTTTACCTAGAAAGTTGTTCGCCTAGAGAGTTTGTGCCCAAGTCACTTAAAAAGGGAAAATAACATGACCATTGCATTAAATGACTTGAGATGTGCATTTATTTCACTTTAGAGATTAAAGTGACTTTTATGATATATTTAACTGGTGGTTGAGTGAATTTAATTAGTGGAGAGAATTAAAGTGCATTTATTCTCATCCATTGATCTAAACCATTATGGGCCCTTGGATTAGATGACCATTCAGGTACCCTAATGAAAATTATAAAAAGGCAAGGAAAAGGCATTTATTTCATTCTTCATGAGCATTGAAGGCAAGTCGAGCTTGAGAGAGAAGACTACAAACACAAATTCCAAAGTGAATAACCCAGCACGAATTTTTGAGTATGTCTGGCACAAATTTCGAGGAGAGGTATTGTTGTTATTTCTTCTAGAAGCCAGCATGAAGTTTGAAGAGAAGATCATGCAGTTCAAGGAGGTGAACTACTGCACAAATTTTGAGTTCTGTACAGCAGCGTTAATGGCAGTCAGTACTGTCACAATCTACACACATTTCGAGGTCTGAGAAACAATCAAATTTCAAGGATATTTATTGGTGTACTGTTGGCATGCAAACCGAGATTGAAGACTGTTCTGAACGAAATTATGGAGCAGTTTGATTGTGAGAAGCAGTCCAAACAGGCCTGAGAAGGGCACGAATTTCTAGACAGCTGTGCATAGAAAACAAGGCAGTTCCAGCACAGTTTCGAGGCACGATTTTCAGTCTTCGGGGTTGAGATAAGTAGTGTATTTACTGCTGAAAATATTGTTGTACATTCTCATTTAAAGAAGAAAATAAGAGCTCTATCTCAAACAGGTTTTCCCCTTGTGGGTATTTCCTGGCCAAATTAGCAAAAATTCCAGTCTGCAATTTTCATGGTGTGAAATTATTTTTTATTTCTGCTCTTGTTATTTGTTGCATTCTCTCAGTGTTTCCTGTATAATTTGTTTATGACTAAACAACTCAGTTGCAGTTGTCATGTTCATTGGGTTGGGCATAAAACAATGAGAAAATTACTCGAAACCGGATTGGGGTTTGAACAGTAAAAACTTTCATGGTATCAGAGCTTGGGGGGCAGATTTGTGGGCTGTGCATTTTCAGACTGTCAAAGAAGGTTCTTTTGTTTAGTTAGCAGATTTTTGGACTTCATATTCTCAGTGAGATGGCTACCAACTTAAGGTTGGAAGAAAGACTGGATGGGGCAGCGAACTTTGTTCCTTGGAAGGCAAGAATAGTGCTCATGCTCCAGGAGAATGAGTTGTGGGATCAGGTGGTGAACCACACTCAAGCTCACCCAATACAAATTCCCGCAACCACTGATGCAGCAGCATTGTCAACCTTTAATAAAAAGGACATCAAGGCAAAAAGGATCATCCTTGATGCGGTGAAGGATCATGTGATCCCACACTTGACCACTAAGACCCGTGCTTATTTGATGTGGGAGGTGTTATCACAGATCTTGTAGTTGCCCCAATAGATAAATCCTATACAGGATGGCAGAGGGGACAGGCAACCAAAGATGTGACCTACAGAAACCCTAACCCCAAAAAGATGGATGGTTGTCATGCTGGTTAAGGATTCCTTCGCTTTATGCCACTAGAGAAGCCCAAGTGACAAAGGGGGAGACCCGGATCAATCCTAAAAGGAAAGATCCAAGACAAATCACCAGATCAGACTCCTGTCGGAGAATTCGTAAGGTGAGTGTCTGAAACCCTAAATTTAAGGAAGAGCCACAAATTAAGCATAACCGAGTGGGATGGTTACTTTTAGGTTGGAAATGTAGCTCAGGTAATTAAATCAGATGGCTTGCAAAGGTTGAATTCAGATCTAGAATTTTAGTGTGTTGGTTCAAATGATCAAACTCGGACCCTGGGGGATTTAAGCAGATAATTGACAAATCCCCAGGACGAAGTTGATATTGACAATTATGGATTCCTACACACTAGCTGGGATGAAAGATTCAACAATGAAAAATACCCAGATGAAACCGGACAAAAAACAGTGGGAAAATGGTTGACTTGCTGAAGGGGGGCGTTTTCTCCTAGACAGAGATAAGTGCCTGCAGGGGGGCAGAGGAGTCCAAGCTTGACGTTTTTGAGTGAGGGGGGTTACTCAATATGCCGCACAAAACCTAGATCGCCAAATTTGTAGATTCCCAGTGCAAATTGGTCCGGTGAATTTTCCTAACATTAAATGAGGGTTTTTCCGTGAAAATTATTGATGGACAATGCATAAAAATCAAAAGATGGAGAACCTACCTGAGAAACATACCTAAATCATTGTTGATGACCTCCTAGATGATGAATAATGCCTTTCTTGAGATCAAATAAGATGTTCGGACAAGCTTTTGATAAAGTCTTGCTCCAGCCAGTGTCCCTAGTTGTTTGCCTGCCACACCAAGGAAAATCAATCAGTATGGAAAATAAAAGGGAAATGCAAGCTAAAAGAAGTACAAGAAGAAGAAATCATAAAGAAGTTCAACTCCCTGATAACCAATTGCCGAGATCAAGCAACAGGGCAAGTCCCCCCACCAATGTGCCTCTCTCAGAATCGCCTCCTTCAACTTGCAAATTAAACAAGTAAAAGGAAAGATACAAAATCTATGCCAGATACATCTTAGTGCAAAAGAAAAGCAGTGCCAGTCATTAACTCATTCATTCATCAAGCAAGTAGACAAGAGTGTAGTCCCAGACAAAATCTCTTTATTTCAATTCCAGTGCCAAAGCACATCCATTACAATGGAGGGGGCGCCTCTCTTAAATAGTTTGAGAGAGACATAAACCCTAACTCACTTTATCATCCAACAGTTGAGATTAAAACATCATCAACAATGGAGATCATCAATACCTCAATCAATACACGGATCAAGTGACTAAGTCAAAGATGAGGCGCACTTCAAGGACGCCTCCCTAGAGTCAAATGTCACCACATAACATAAGATATAACATGATACAACATAGGAGAGGGTCTCTAGGGGCTTAATTCACCCTAGGCCCCTTTACAACTTCATAACATAAGATATAGCAATGAAATACATCAATAGCCAATTAGAGGAGGAGCCCCTTAGGGGGATTTCCTCACTAGCTGAGCCACAGTAAATAATCCGAACATCTGCTGAGTGAAAACTACTGGAGGACTATCTAAAATGCTGAGAAACATCATCTTCCAAAATTCCAAGCCATTTCCTTGACCCAGGAGGCCAAATCAACTTTTTCAATGATTTTCCAGTTCATTTTTTGCTGGTACAATCTTTGGAAACTGATATGTAATGTCCTCTTCCAATTAGGAACCAAAACACCCACTAACCTACTTAATTCCCATAGGTTCGAGCGGGTACTCCATAAGAGGGAATTGGCTGAGAACCTTGATACTTAGAACAAAACGGGACACTCCTACAGTATTAAAGTCATCAATAAGGAGGAAGAAGCCTTATTTTCTTTGGCTTAAAAGTCAACATGAAATTAGAATTGCATGCATGCAAAAGTGAAGCGAAAACCCTAAAAGTGACATGCAAACCATATGATCATTTATTTAAGAAGGGTTATTAGACTAAAGAAGGTATCTATTATTGTTGTTGTTGATTTGGAACTTTTGAGCAGTAGCACAGCGTGCAGTCGCGGCAGTTGGGATTGAAAACGGCATCTTCAGCTAACGAGGGTTCGGCAGTGGAATATCTGCCCTAGTCTCTTTCAGGATAGACCATCAAGGTTTATCAACAACATCTATCATATTCATCCATATCCAACGATTTAGTATCTACTGAAAGATTGTTTGCAGGTTCATCCGTTCAAATGGAGGATTTAGTTGGAAAACCCCAAAGTACTTCTTGAGTCTCTAAATCTCAGTTTATCTTCAGTATACTGGAATCATCTTCACCTACAGGGTCACTCTACTGCATTGGGTGATCAGCAACTTCCAGTGTGCTCATCCGAAGTAGTTATCAGCAGTTTTGTGTGGTTGGGGCCGTGAGCAGCTCAACAGGGGAACCAATTCGCTAGCCTACTTAGAGGGGTCAGAATTCCTGCATGCTCCAGTCATTCTCTCCAACACGGGAAGATCTACATCCCGGTCAATTCTCAGCTCCATCAGGCACCTCCTTCATCAAAAACGTCACCTTTAACTGAGGAGAGGGTTTCATGCTGTCGAGCGGTAACACCGGGAAGGAAGCAATATTACCTCACCAACTTAGCTTTATCTACATGCGACTTATCTCTGGAGCATCTTCAGTTTGATTCTCAGTGGTAAGTGTTTACCTTCTTTCCAAAAATCTTTGCCCTAATTCAGCTATAATTTAGGGCCATTTTTCCGGCACCTTGCATGCAAATTTTTATTCAATATTATTGTAAATCCTGAGGCTACAAGCAAGCCCTAGAATAGAAAACACTAGAATATCAGTATTTGGGATATTACAGTGGTATCAAAGCATTTTCCTTGCCAGTTGTGGGCTTGAACATGCGAAGTAAATGAATACAGAAGAAGACACTTTTGTAACCTATAGGTGAAGGAAGAGTAGGTACACGGAGGAGCAGGAATTTGAGCATATCCAACTACAAGATACCAACTCAGACATGGACCCAACAAGTATACACTTTGACCGAGGGAAAGGAACAGGAAAAGAGGAAGACAAGATGGAGTTGGGTAGCTTTGTGAACGCATTGCATGACCTGGCCAAAGGGCAAAAGGAAGTCTTGCATGCAATAAACAGGTTGGCTTCGAAACCAAAACCAAGGCATAGCAGTATACCTCTCTCACCAGTAGATAGAGGGTCTACAAGCAGTAGTGGGAAGCATGCATACACCAATATGCAAAACACACCCCATATATATAATAGACCTTCCAGCAGGCCTACTATGCCTCACTTTCTGGCAAATGCAGTAGCAAGACCAGTCATGCTAGTACAACCTAGTGAACCATTTGGGGCCTATTTGCAGGAATACAAGGATTTGGGAGATGAGTTTCATGCAGCCATGTCCTTCTCAGACTTCTGCAACATGAAGAGTAGGAACTGACCCAGAAATTTCAATAGAGGGTTTAATCAGAATTATGAGTTGCAGAAAACCTTGGGTAGATTGACCATCCCAAACTTTGACGGGGCTCGCAGAGGTTCAGCGAGAATATGGGTTCAGAAGTTGGATACTTATTTCCAACTCAACCCCATGACAGAGACAGATGCCATTAAATTGGCTACACTACACCTGGACGGCGAGGCTCATGAGTGGTGGTACCACGGACAAGTGACATTGGGTCACAACACCATCTGTTCCTACAGTGAGTTCACACAGAAGCTCATGGAGTGGTTTGACAGGAAGGACTCGGAGATACACTTTAGAGAGTTGGCTCAACTCAAACAGATAGGTAGTGCCGAGGCCTTCATCTCAGAGTTTCAAAGGGTAGCTGTTATGGCGACAGATGTGTCGGAGAACAGGCTGATTATGTTGTTTTCAGAGGCCTTGACAGAACCACTATGAGGGTGGGTGAAAGCCTACAAAACCTCCACTCTACGGGATGTGATCAGCAGAGCCAGAGATCTCCAAGACTCAGTTCCGAAGAACAGGTTTCCACTCAAGACCAACTTTCCAATTAGAGATAAATATAGAAAACCTTTCCAACAAGAAATGCCGAAGAAAACTTGGTTGGATGACGACACAAGAAAAGATTTGAAACAGAAAAAATGTGTTTTACTTGTCAAGAACCGTGGGTTCCAGGCCACAGGTGCTCAGGGAAGGCCAAAGCCCACTATATAGAGGTCTATTCAGAAAGCGAAGGGGAGGAATACGAGCAGGAAACAACAGAGGAATTGCGAGCAGCAGAGGAGGAGTCACTCCAAGGGGATACACCAGAGGGAGTTATTGCTACATTATCCGGAGAATCTGGATTTCATACTCTTGGGGTCAGAGGAGTAGTACAGGGCCACAGGGTAGGAGTATTGATTGATGGGGGAGCAACCCACAACTTCATTGATGCAGCATGGGTGGCTAAGAGGGTTATTCTGACAGAGAAGTTTGAGGGATTTACTGTAGCAGTAGCAGGAAATACTAGCATGGAATGCAACTATTGGATTCCTAAACTGAATGTCACATTAGGAAACTACCATATGACAAACTCATTTTATGTGGTGAATGTTGTTGATACAAATGTAGTATTAGGTGTCCAATGGCTTTATTCAATAGGAAAATATACTACAGATTACAGGGCAATGGAAATAGAATTCTAGGGACCGGATGGGAAACGAGTAGTTTTGAGGGGCATGAATACTTATCCCCCCAAACCAGTATCATCACGAAGAATGGAGGCCGTACTCAGACAGGGTGACATAGAATGGTCAGCAAAGTGCTTGGTTGCTTTTAGAAAACCTCCAAAGAACAACACCCAACACCCAGCGGATATTCAGGCATTATTGCAGAAACACGAGAAGGTATTTCGGGATCTTCCAGCAGGTAGACCACCAGATAGGGGATTTGAGCATATCATTGAGTTGGAGGGGACACAGGCAGTCATAACCACTCCATACAGACATCCCAAAAGATACATGGATGAGATCGTGAAGGCAATCAAGGAATTACTAGAACTAGAATATATTCAGTCGAGTTCTAGTCCCTTTCCATCATCAGTGGTCTTAGTTAAAAAGAAGGATGGCACATTACGAATGTGTATTGATTACAGAGCACTCAACAAGAAGACAATCAAAAACAGGTATCCCATCCCCAGGATTGATGAACTAATGAACAAGCTACGAGGTGCCAAATATTTTTCAAAGATCGATCTTCGATCAGGGTACCATAAGATCCGAGTAAGGGATCAAGACATTTCCAAGACAGCTTTCTGTTGCCACTATGGTCACTATGAGTTCTTGGTCAGGCCTTTTGGACCCACCAATGCTCCAGCCACCTTCCAGTCTTGCATGAACCACACTTTCAGGGCTCAGTTACGAAAGTATTTGCTAGTATTCTTTTATGATATTTTAATTTACAGCAAAACTTGGGAGGAACATCTGAAATACCTAGATGAGGTATTGAGAATTCTAGAAGAGCACTCGCTTTACGCGAAGATGTCTAAGTGTGAATTCGGCATGAAGGAGATGTTGTATCTAGGACACATAATCAGTGCAGCAGGGGTACAGATTCTTTTGGAGAAGATTAGAGCTATCCGGGATTGGCCAACGCCGAAGAAAGTTACTTAGCTTAAGGGCTTCTTGGGGCTTTGCACCTACTACAGGAGGTACGTTAAGGGATTCTCTCAATTTGCCGCACCACTCACCGACCTCACAAAGAAAGGGGCATTCACATGGGCAAAATTGGCACAGCGAACCTTTGAAGAAATGAAAACCATCATGAGTTCTTGCCCAGTTTTGGCCCTACCAAATTTCTCACAACTATTCATAGTGGAATGTGATGCTTCAGGAGAAACGCTAGGGGTAGTACTGATGCAAAACCATCACTCGATTGCATTTGAAAGCCGGAAACTGAAAGACTATGAGCACCACTACTCCATATATGATAAAGAGATGCTAGCCATCTTACATGCCCTAACTAAATTCAGACAGTACTTGGTGGGAAGCAAATTCAAAATCAAGACAGACCATAACGGCCTCAAATACTTCTTATAGCAGAAAGAATTAAATGAGCACCAACAAAAATGGGTCAGCAAGGTACAGGCTTATGATTTTGAGATAGAGTATGTGAAGGGTAAGAACAATGTAGTAGCTAATGCCTTATCCAGACGACCAGCTGCATTATCCCTCATGAGTATATCCACGGATTGGAGATCTCTTCTCTTAGTAGAATATTCCAAAAACAAATTTGCTTGTGAGTTATTAGATGGACAGATCTAGGATGACAGGTACAGAATCGTTAATGACATCATCTATTACAAAGGTAGGATATACCTCGTCCCATAATCAGCTTTAAAGAGGAAGATCATACAGGCATCACATGACTCGTCGTTATCAGGGCATCATGGGTTCTTGAAGACCTACAAGCAAATCCAAGAGAGGCTCTCATGGAAGAGCCTCAAGGGGGAAGTAATACAGCATGTTCGAGAATGCAGCATCTGCCAACAGAACAAGATCGAACACACTCATCCGGCGGTGTTACTTCAACCATTACTGATACCGAAGCAGAAGTGGGAAAGCATCTAGATGGAATTCATTACAGGGTTACCCAAGGTACAAGGACGAGACTGCTTACATGTAGTGGTAGATCAATTCACCAAATTTGCTCACTTCTTTGCTATCTCTTCCGACTATTCAGCGTCACAGGTGGCCGAGTTATTTTTCAGAGAGGTTTTCAAAATACATGGGCTACCCAAAACCATTGTCAATGATCGTGACAGTAAATTCACCAATGCTTTCTGGCAGGAGTTGTTCAAGTTGGTAGGGACAGAACTTGCTACAACTACAAGTTATCATCCTCAGAGCGACGGGCAGACAGAGATTGTCAATAATAAATGGATTGAGGGGTATCTACGAAATTATGTAGCAAGACAATAGACAATAGAGGACATGGATTAAATGGCTACACTTAGGGGAATACTGCTACAATACTACCTACCATATGTCTATAAGGATGACACCTTTTAAGGCACTATATGGCTATGAGGCACTGAACTTCGCAGATTTAGCTTTTGGAGACAGCAGAGCACCCAAGGAAAAAGATTGGGTGCAGGACAGTCAAGATATTCTTAATGTCCTGACGGAGAACTTACAAGCAGCCCAGAATCAGCAAAAGCTATATGCAGACAGACACTAGATTAAGCAGAGTTTTGAGGTAGGGGATCTGGTATATTTACGGCTACAACTTACAGGCAGTCCTCGCTCAAGAAAAAAGGAGCAGAAAGGCTCAAACCTCGCTTCTATGGGCCTTACATAATAGTCAAGAAGGTTGGAGAGGTGGCTTATGAACTAGAGTTACCACAGGAGAGTAAAATTCACAATGTATTTCATGTATCCAACCTCAAGAAGACCATTGGGCAACACATTGCTCCATCCACAGAGTTGCCT
This sequence comes from Pseudotsuga menziesii, assembly GCA_001517045.1. NCBI lineage: Eukaryota > Viridiplantae > Streptophyta > Pinopsida > Pinales > Pinaceae > Pseudotsuga > Pseudotsuga menziesii. Next base: position 295,573 of record LPNX011151533.1, read on the forward strand.
CCCTTAGATGATGAAGGGCTTTTGGTACTGATTCCAAAGAGAATCATACAAGTTCGAGAAAGGAAACGCTAAAATAGGGTGATTCGAGAATACTTGGTCAAATGGAAAGAATTACCTACGGAGGATGCCACATGGGAGGGAGATCAGGTATTGCAGCATCCTAGTTTGTAGTTGCTTAAGGACAAGCAATCTCAAGCGGGGCGGATTGTAATGTCCTCTTCCAATTAGGCACCAAAACACCCACTAACCTACTTAACTCCCATAGGTTCGAGCGGGTACTCCATAAGAGGGAATTGACTGAGGACCTTGATACTTAGAACAGAACAAGACACTCCTACAGTATTAAAGTCATCAGTAAGGAGGAAGAAGCCTTATTTTCTTAGGCTTAAAAGCCAACATGAAATTAGAATTGCATGCATGCAAAAGTGAAGCGAAAACCCTAAAAGTGACATGCAAACCCTAAAAGCATATCATCATCTATTTAAGAAGGATTATTGGACTAAAGAAGGTATCTATTATTATTGTTGTTGATTTGGAACTTTTGAGCAGCAGCACAGCGTGCAGCCGTGGCAATTGGGGTTGAAGACGGCGTCTTCAGCTAACGAGGGCCCGATAGTGGAATATCTGCCCTAGTCTCTTTCGGGATAGACTATCAACAACATCTATCATATTCATCCATATCCAACGATTCAGTATCTACCGGAAGATTGTTTGCAGGTTTATCCGTGCAGTTGAGGGATTTAGCTGGAAAACCCGAAAGTACTTGCTGAGTCTCTAAATCTTAGTTTATATTTCGTATATTGGCATCATCTTCACCTACAGGGTCACTCTACTGCATTGGGTGATCAGTAGCTTCCAGTTTGCTCATCTGGAGCAATTATCATCAATTTTGTGTGGTTGGGGGAATGAGCAGCTCAACAGGCGAACCAATTCGCTAGCTTGCTTAGAGGGGTCAGAATTCTTGCATGCTCTAGTCATTCTCTCCAGCACGGGAAGTTCTACATCCCGGTAAATTCTCAACTCCATCAGGCACCTCCTTCATCAAAAATGTCACCTTTAATTGAGGAGAGGGTTTTGTGCTGTCGGGCGGTAACACCGAGAAGGAAGCAGTATTACTTCACCAGCTCAGCTTTATCTGCATGTGTCTTATCTCTGGAGCATCTTCAACTCGATTGTCAGTGGTAAGTGTTTACCTTCTTTCTGAAAATCTTTGCCCTAATTCAGCTATAATTTCGGGCCATTTGCCTGACACCTTGCATGCAAATTTTTATTCAGTATTATTGTAAATCCTGAGGCTACAAGCAAGCCCTAGAATAGAAAACAGTAGAATATCAGTATTTGGGATATTACATGATAAATCCATCATAACTCTCTCCAGGATGCAAACTGGGGCAAATTGACTGCTCTGGATGATCTAGAGACATAGAAGAATGGTATAAGTGACTACTCATACCCCCTGGAACACTGCTATGCTCTAGGAGAACCAATCATACTGCCATCTCGAATAAAAATAGATCATTTGGCCAATAATTGAGTGATAATAATCAATTTTCTAGAAAACCGGAGCCAAACTCTCAAAACTAAAACTACAATATTGGTCGTGGGCATGTTTCGAACAAATATAGACCATGTTGTATTTTTGAGTCACTGCTTTGGCAAATGTGAGTGACTTGGTCAACTGGGTTGACCAAGTCAAAGTACCCAAAATCAAGGTGAGGTAAACATGCCAATATAATCCTGCAACCATCCAAGGTGAGACATGCTCCAATGATGTATATCAAAACCCAACTCGAGTCAATTATTCATAATCATGGTGACCAACAATAATAATAATAAAATATACCTTTGCTTCTGAAAAATCTTAGAGTTCTCTGGAAATCTGCTTGTACATGCCATACTTACAAAGTGTAAAAGATGTGCTATAGATGAGTGAGGGTGGAAAAACCAGAGCTATGGCAAGGGGAAATGAATCTTGACTGACTTTGACTCGGTGATCTATCTGAATGATAACCAATATACTCTGCCAACGTGACATATGTATGATAGATAGCAATAGGGGATGGAGGTGTCTCACAGATGGATAAAGTACTTGGGTATGCTTCCCTCAGACTCTAGCAAGCTTTCCTTTGCAACTTTATTGCAATATTGGTCAACCTTCAAAAGCCAGGTGCCCTGGAAGCCTTCTAGGCTCCAGTAATAACAAAGCCCAAGCCTTTCTAAGCTAGTCTCACCCTGTGGCCCTATGGGGACCATTGAGCCAAACACTATACAAAGAGTGAGTGCTCATCCTTTGACCATTAACCTTTCAATATTTTTCACAATTTACATAAGAGGGTAGCCAACATACAAGAGCAGGTGCCCTGGAAATCCTTCTGGGCTACCAGTAATTGACTAAGGCCTAGACCCGCTGCCAACAAGCAGTCCATAGCCCCGACGGGTTTGCCTCTCCCTGGTGCCCCTGTGGAGGGCAAATTGAGCCTTACATTATACAAGGAATGAGTGCTCAACCTCTTGGCCACTGACTACCTTTTTCAATATTTTATACTTTTGCATCCTTTAGATATAGCTTTTATGCGTTCCGATGCTTTAGTGTTTAGCAACACTGTTATGGTGGAGCACTTGTTTTGAGGACTCAAGGAGATCAACCCTATGAACCCAGCCACACTGGCCAAGACACATACTTCATAGCCAGAGACACGTAGCAACATGGAGTCTATCATACATAGGGATCAGAATGGGGAAAGGATCTTCAATCTCACAAGTTTCCATCAGTCAGAGTCATGGGATAACAAAAATGAATGATCTGAATGGACGGGCACAGATGACATGGAACCAACCTAGCACTAAGGTTTACACTTTGTTTGAGCATGGCATGGGCAACAGTCTTCACGTTGAATTCCTTGATCAATCATAACACATGTTAGAGCAATATAAAGCATATAAGCACAGATCACCATAATCATCCTAACATGACAAGCACAGGTATCTGAGATACATCACAGAGCAAACCAAACCAAGGAAATATACCTGATCTCACCATGTATACATGTCTCCAACTAATAAGCCCATCTATGACTGTGTGTACCAACTCCTGATCTGCTACTATGCTCTAATGAACTAGATCATCAACAAAATCATGTCAATGGACTCCTGAATCTCAGTCCTGGCAAAGAAATTATGAAGAACAAGGCTCTGAAGTGAAATGAAGCTGCAAAGATCCATGTTGATACCCCATGTAAAAGTAGCCCGAAATAGAAAAAGAGACAAGTCTGCATGCTGCATCATGGAAGCCTGGCTGAAAATGTATATGTGATAACAAGAGGCTCTAACCAATTTGTACCAAAGCTCTAATGAGAACCGAAATATGGTTCTGAGGGAGAAGCTTAAGAGTATCAAGATGGCCAAAGTTGAGGGACTGACATCATACCTTACTAGGATCACTCAAGAGAGGGACGAGCTTGCAGTAATTGGGGAGGTGGTTCCTGGCAGTGAGCTAGTGCGTACAACCTTGAATGGCATTGCCAAGCCATGGGCTGTTTTTGTGGAGGCTATAGTTTCCAAAGAGAACATACCTTCTTGGAATCGTCTCTAGGATGACTTTGTGCAGGAGGAGAGTTGGAGAGCTTTTGTGCAAGGGAGCTCTTCAAACAGTAGGGAGGATGAACAGAATGTGGCCTCGACAGCCAAAGGAAAGAAGAAGTCCAAGAAGGGTTAAGCAGCAAGGTGGACAAAAGAAAGATTTGAGCAAAATCAAGTGCTTTGCTTGCCAAAGGTTTAGCAAGGTGGGGCTAAGCAACAAGGTGGACAGAAGAAAGATTTGAGCAAAGTCAAGTGTTGTGCTTGCCAGAGGTTTGGGCATTATGTTGGACAGTGCCCAAACAAGAAGAACTTCAGCAGAGATTGAGGAGTATGCAACTACGTTTGAGAGAGAGTTTTCTCTCTGCATTGGTCATTCAAAGAGAGCTTCCATCACCAACGTTGATATGGAGGATGAGAGAGACTATTCCTTGTTGATTGGCCATTTTTTGAGTTCATCCACCACTGGCATTTGGTAGATTGACAATGGAGCTTCGAGCCATATGACAAGTGCACAGGAGATGTTTTTCGAGCTTACATAGACAGGCATGGATGCTGAGGTAGTGTTGGGGGATGACACAGTTGTCAGAGCAGTTGGACGTGGGATAGTCACCTTTCATAAGGAGTCTATGAGTCCCATGACTTTGAGGGATGTCTTGTATGTCCCTGGGCTAAAAAAGAACTTGATATTAGTTTCCACAATCGAGGATAGGGGACTTGAAGTGTACTTCCTTGATGGACATGCGCACATTTTCCCCAAGGGATTGGGACCATCTGCTACTTTTGCTATTGGAGTCAGATGTGGAAGTTGTACAAGCTCCGATTTCAGCACAACATGTTATGGCACAAAGCATCAACAGTGACCTATGTGAGTTGTGGCATAAGAGGATGGCTCATTCGCATCATCTAGCTCTAAGGATGTTGAGGGACATGGTGATTGGTTTGCCTGTGTCCAGCACAGAGCACAATGATGTGTGCAAAGAGTGTGCTTTGGGAAAGTACACCGAGACTGTTTTTCCGAGCACTAACAACAAATCGGCAAGAGTACTTGATTTGATATATTCAAATTTATGCAGTCTGATGTCAATTGTTTCTTTGATTGGTTATGAGTTACTATGTGACATGCATAGATGACTATTCCAAGAAGAATTGGATCTACTTCTTGAGGAGCAAGAATTCTAAGGAGGCTTTGCAGAGGTTTCAAGAATTCAAAGCTCTTGTGGAGAACCGGATTGGGAGGAGGATTCAGGCACTTAGATTAGACAATGGGGGTGAGTATACCTCCAATGATTGTGATGAGTTTTGCAGAAAGGAGGGCATCGGAAGACAGTTCATTGTTCCATATACTCCTGACCATAATGGAGTTGCAGAGAGGAAGAACAAAGCTATAGTGGAAAGAACCCTGAGGTAGGCCACTTTCACATATTTGGTTGCTCGACTTATTCACATGTCCCTTTTGAAAAGAGGACAAAGTTGGATCTCACTACAGAGAAGGGTATCTTTATGAGATATGTGTTAAAATAGCAACAACAAGGAAGGTCTTCCTGCATGCATGTGTCCTTGCATGCAGAAGACTTAAATTAGGAAACCAGTTGTATTTAATTTACTTTTCATAAGTTTACTTTGGAAAATAAATTAAGTGATCTAATTATTTATTGACTTTAAGTGAAAGTGAAATTAGGGTCTTCGCTTTACCTAAAGCTATAAAAGAAAGGTCAATTGGTGGAGAGGATACACACACTTGTATTCCGACAGAGACAGGATACAGACAGAGAGAGAAAGTCAGACTGAGGGTTTTGCAGAGAAGACGGAGGAGCTAACCGATAGGGTCACCGAGAGTCCAGGTGGGGCAAGGGTCGTACAAATCCGACAAGGAGCAACTGCAGAGGAAGTCGTACACCCGTACATCCACGTGTGGGAGGTCGTACAATCACACAGAGGGTGTGCTAGGATTTTGTTGGGGTTGTCCAGTGATTCTGCTGGGTGCTATTTCACCAGGTTTGGGTGATTAGCAGTTGATTGTAAAAATTCCATATTTTCTCAATAATAAAATCCATATCTGACTACTGCATCGCTTTTCCCATCTTGGGTTTTTCCAAGGATTTCCATACCAAAATAATAATGTCTATATTGTGATGTGATGTTGTGGATTATTTCTCAGTACTTTATATTCCGCTGCATACTTGTAAAAGATATTCATGTGTGGTTATCAATAGAAATTTTGAATACACTGTTTAGACCTAGATTGAATATTAAGGAAAATTTACATGGTATCAGAGCTCTGGTAAGCTAAAGTTGAGAGATTTGCGGCAACAGTGATAGATTAGGGGCAGATCTATTGAAGACACTAACCTAGATTGTAGATCTAAGGTTTGACAGGTACACTTCAGAATGGTCGTACAGTTGAGAGTTGAGGATAGACTCCAAGGGGCACAAAACTTTTCTACATGGAAAGAAAGGATCACAAGGATTCTGGACGTCAGTGATGCAAAGGAGCACATTGACTCCACAAAAGTTGCACCCACAGATCCGGTAGATCTAATAGCTTGGAAGAAGATTGATTCCAGAGCCATGTTGATTATCATGAATGGAGTGAAGGACCATATAGTCCCTCACCTTTCTGGTAAGAAGACCGCACCAGAGATGTGGACGGCTTTGGAGAGTCTCTACCAAAGCAAGAACGAAAACCAAAAGATGGTGCTGCAAGAGAGGATGTGCAGCAACAAGATGGCCAAGGGGGGAGGAGTGATGCCTTATCTCACGAGGCTCACGCAGATCAGAGATGAGCTTTGATCTGTTGGCTCTAAGACAATGGATGAGGAGTTAGTTCAAATAGCCCTCAATGGCTTCTCTAAGCCATGGGACACCTTTGTCAAAGGTGTGGTGGTTAGGGAGAAGCTCCCTAATTGGCAGAGATTGTGGGATGACTTTGTGCAGGAGGAGAACCGCATGGGTCAAGGATCAGGCTCAACCAGCAGTGCCCCACAGATTGTGGATGAGGAGGCTCTAGCCCTTACAGGGGAGATCAAGGGTAAGACAAAGAAGAAGAAGGATGGTAAGAAGAACCTTGACGTGTCAAAGGTCAAGTGTTTTATCTGCCACAAGCAGGGACACTTTGCCTCCCAATGCCCAGACAGGAAGAAGAAGAGTAACACTCAAATGATTGGATCTACAAAGATGGATGAGTTCAGCAGAAACCTCGATGAGGAGTTTTGCTTGATAGCTTGCAAGGCAAGCACCACAGGGAGCAGCATATGGTACATCGACAATGGAGCATCTAGTCACATGACTGGATAGAAGATATTCTTCAAAGACTTGCAGGAGGGAGGAACAAGGATCCACGTTGAGCTGGTGATGATGGGCGGTATCAAGCACAAGGAGTTGGCACTGTTTCATTTGAGAGGGAGTCTGGCAAACCCCTCAATTTTGTTGATGTGTTATATGTTCCAGGATTGACCAAGAATCTCATATCAGTCTCCACTCTAGAGGACAAGGGATATCAGGTGAAGTTCCGAGACCATAGAGTATATATCAAGCCCAAGGGGTCAGATAGGAGCTTGGATAGGGTGATTGGCACAAGGAGCAGGAAAGTGTATAGACTACACTTTGAGCCTACAAAGGCTCTAGTCAGCGGCAGCAACAGCAATCAGGGTGAGTTGTGGCATAGGAGGATGGCACACTTACACCATGGTGCACTGAGGCACTTGAGACAGGCTGTCATTGGAGTTCCTCAGGTACAGGAGGAGAAGCATAACCACTGCAAGGGTTGTGCTTTGGGGAAGAACATTAGAAATCCTTTCCCACAGAGTGAGCACAAGTCTAAGGAGACCTTGGACTTAATACATTTGGATGTATGCTGACGTATGAGTGTCCATTCTTTCAATGGTTACAATTACTATGTAACTTTCATTGATGACTATTCCAGGAAGACCTGGATCTATTTCTTGAAGGCCAAGTCTGAGGTCTTTGAGAGGTTCCGAGAGTTCAAAACTCTCGTGGAGAACCAAATAGGAAAGAAGATTCGGGTGTTGAGGACAGACAATAGGGGTGAGTACACCTCCAATGAGTTCATGGAGTATTGTTCAGCAGAGGGGATCAAGAAAGAGCACATTGTGCCCTAGACCCCCCAGAAGAATGGAGTTGCAGAGCGGAAGAACAGGACTATGGTAGGAGCAGCCAAGGCCATGCTATTTGATCAAGGATTGCCAGTATTCCTTTGGACCGAGGCATACAGGACTGCAGTCTACATTCAAAACAGGTGTCCCCACATAGCTTTGGGGAGGAAGACACCCGAGGAGGTCTTCACAGGCACTAGGCAAGATGTGAGTCACATTCGCATATTTGGCAGTGTATGCTATTGCCATGTCCATGCTGACGCTAGGAAGAAGTTGCACCCTTCTGGAGAGAAGGAGTTACTTGTTAGATACAGCGAAACTTATAGGGCATAGAGAGTTTACATTCCTGCTTGCAAGATGATCATTGTGAGCAGGGATGTCCAGTTCGACGAGGATAGGGCCTTGCAGAGATCTATGGACTTACCAATAGAGCAGTAGCCAGCACAGGATTCGAGGGTCAAGTTGGAGGATCCAGATGTAGAGGTACAGGTACAGACACAGGGCACAAGTTCTGGTAGTCAGAGGGAGTCAGGTGGACCGGATTCCTCAGCCATTGACTTGGAGGATGAGCTGCAGCAGGAGACGGATATCCAGCAGTCGCAGCAGGTTGACACTAGGCCAAGGCCTTGTTAAAATTTTCATATGCTTAGCTAAGACATCAGTATTTCATTTCATTTTCATGAAAAAAGCATATAAACAGGATCACTGAAAGATAGACAAGCACAACCATAAAAAAAGGAACACAAAGATTTATCCTGGGAAAACCCTAAAGGAAAAAACCCAGCAAAAGCTTCCTCAATATAGATGCCCCAAAAAGATAAAAGATAAAACCAGCAAGGAGATCAAAGCTTGATCCTCCTCCTTCTCCAGCTACTTCTCTTCTCCACTAATGCGCTACACAAGTGAGAGTGTGTGTGTCTCAAATGAGGAGCACTACACCTCTATTTATATTCATCCGTTCACTTAAGTTAACTCATTTGACATGTAGGCTCGAGTTACACATGTAGGCTCAAGTAACCACACTGGGGTGCTGATGACCCACCTTTACAATTAGAGGGGACTACCTCATGACCCTTATTAGTTCTTCCGATTAGGAGCATCGGGATACAATGTAATACAAGTGGTTCTACCGGTAGGACCATCGAGGACCACAAAAAGATACATATAGAATATTCTTCGAAGTTACAATATTTCAACACTCCCCCTTAACGAGAAGGGTATTCTACAGCAACATGAAAAACAACAAGAGTAGAGATAGGGGACATCATCAACATCAGTAGGGTAACACATCTATAAATCATTGGAAGCTTTTCAACATCATGTAGTCTTCATCTTCAATCTTCAGTCTTCATCATCAGCAACATCTTCAGTCTTTGATCAGCAACATCTTCAACATTTTGATCTTTCAATTAGCAACGACATCTTCAGCACTTGGACCTTTCGATCAGCAACATCTTCAGCACTTTGACTGTTCGATCAGCGACAACATCTTCAGCATTTTGACCTTTCGATCAGCAACATCTTCAGCACTTTGACTGTTCGATCAGCGACAACATCTTCAGCATTTTGACCTTTCGATCAGCGACATCTTCAGCACTTTGACTTTTCGATCAACAACAACATCTTCAGCATTTTGACCTTTCGATCAGCAGCAACATCATCATCATCATATTCTGATCTGTCGATCATAATCATCATCACATTCTGATCTTTCGATCAGAAACATCATCATCATACTCTGATATTTCGATCAGAAACATCATAATCATAGTGCGTCATCATCATACTCTCATCTTTCGATCAGTATGTCATCATCATCATACTCTGATCTTTCGATCAGTACGTCATCATCATACTCTGATCTTTCGATCAGTACGTCATCATACTCTGATCTTTCGATCAGTACGGCATCATCATCATCAGCAACAACCTGCAATCCACAACTCAAAGACAAAAAGTCTTTGGATCATTTTTGGACTTAAAGTCCAGGGATGATACAATCCCACCACATTCTCGACAACCGAAGTTACCGGATTGATTACGGGAGAATCAGTCCCTATCACTTTAGGACTAAGTCCAAGGACGATGCAATCCTACCACATTCTCGAGGACCGAAGCCACCGGATTGATTACGGAAGAATCAGTCCCTATCACTTTAGAACACTATGTCCAAGGATGATGCAATCCTACCACATTCTCGAGGACCGAAGCCACCGGATTGATTACGACAGAATCAGTCCCTATCACTTTAGGACTATGTCCAAGGATGATGCAATCCTACCACATTCTCGAGGACCGAAGCCACCGGATTGATTACGGGAGAATCAGTCCCTAGCAATTAGGACTATGTCCAAGGATGATGCAATCCTACCACATTCTCGAGGACCGAAGCCACCGGATCTATTATGGACAGATGTCCCGGGATGATACAATCCCTCTTCATTCTCGAAGACCAAGGTCTCCGGATCACTTTAGGGCAAGTGCCCAGGGATGATACAATCCCGTCACGTTCTCGAGGACCGAGGTCACCGAATCTATTATGGACAGATCTATTATGGACAAATGTCCCGGGATGATACAATCCCTCTTCATTCTCGAGGACCGAGGTCTCCGGATCACTTTAGGGATAATGCCCAGGGATGATACAATCCCACTGCAACATCACTACTCCACCTTTCGAGGAAGGTCTTTCCGAACAACACCAAGCTCGTCTCGAAAGTGTTCGAACTCTACTCGAGGCAGAGGCTTCGTCAGTACATCATCATCCAAACCATCATCATCTACATCTTCAGTATGTGAATACTGAACTATCACCATCTGTATCTCCAGTATGTGAATACTGAAAGCATCATCATCTATGTCTTCAGTATAGAAATACTGAAAGCATCATCATCTCTATATTCAGTATAGAAATACGGAATCACCATCATCTATATCTACAGTATGTAAATACTAAAATATCATCTATATCTTCAGTATGGGAATACTGAAATCATCATCATCTTTATCTTCAGTATGGGAATACCGAAATCATCATCATCTATATCTTCAGTATGGGAATACTGAAACATCATCATCTCTATATTCAGTATAGAAATACTGAATAACCATCATCTGCATCTACAGTATCATCATCTGCATCTTATATTGTATGTAGAAATACCGGATTTCTACGTGATACGTCGGAACACAGGATTCTTTGTCATCACAACTATGGTTATCACATAGAATCATGTAGTGTCCATCTTCAGGTCAAAGAGACCTGATATCAGCTTCTGAAGCCATATGGCTTCACAACTTAGTAGAGCAATCTGCTATGTATTCTGCTTCAACCGTGCTAAGAGAAACACTGGACTGTTTCCTGCTAAACCATGAACTCATAGCAGACCTCAAACAAAAGCATATACCTGATGTGCTTTTCCTATCTGAGATACTTCCAGCCCAATCTGCATCTGTGTAGCCATACAATCTATACTCATGGCTACCATCATAGTATAGACCAAAGTCTATAGTCCCTTTCAATTATCTCATCACATGTTTTGCAGCTACTAGGTGAACCCGTCTTGGTTGAACAAGATATTGACTTAAGGTGTTCACAGCAAAACAAATGTCTGGTCTGGTATTTGTTAAGTACATCAATGACCCAATGATCTGTCTGTAGTGAGTCACATCCACTAACTCTAATGAGTCATCAGCTAACAGCTTCAGGTTGGAGTCCATGGGTGTGGCCATGACTTTGCATTCCAACATATTGAATCTCTTCAATATCTCTACCACATACTTTCCCTGGTTGAGAAAGATTCCTTCTGAACTTTGCCATACTTCCAGACCTAGGAAATAATTCATTAACCCAAGGTCTTTCATCTCAAATTCTTCTGCTAGTTTCTTCTTGCTTTCCATGATTTGTTTCTCATTCTCTGTCAAGAATAAGTTATCCACATATAGTAATAGAATGACAGGTACATCTTCTACAACCTTGTACGAAAGGTTAGGATCGACTTTACTCTTGGCAAAGCCCATGCTCATCAGGAAACTATCTATTCTTCCATACCAAGCTCTGGGAGCTTGCTTCAGGCCATAGAGGGCCTTCTTCAACTTGCATACTTGATTCCATCTATCTTCAACTTCAAATCCTCGTGACTATTCGATGTAAAACTCTTCCTCAATCATACCATTAAGGAAGGCTTGTCTTTACTTCATCATAGAAGAAATTACCATGATAGTTTTGAAGGAAGTGTACCTTGCTTCCTAGAGTAAGTGTCTCTTCAGAATTAATTCCCTCTTTCTGATAGAAACCTCTAGCCACAACTCTTACCTTACTTCTATCAGCAACATATCTTATCTTGCAAATCCATTTGGAAGATACCACATTCTTGCTTTCTGGTTTGAGTACTATATCCCAAACATCATTCTAGTATCATAACATCTTCTATGAGTTTGTCTTCTCAGGTCATCAACATATCCTAGTCTTCTGCATTCAACCTTGAAGGCTGGAACCCACTTTACCCTTGGTAAAGTCTCGATCCATCACAAAGTCTTCATTATGTACAGGTGGTTCTATGCTTGATAAATACTGGTCAATAGAGTATGTCATGTCATAGTCTATTCTTTCTGGGGAGAATCACGAACCTTGCTTTGTACACTTGTTCCATCATATCGTATACATCATTCCCCATGATCAACTGTTATTCTTTGATCATAGCTTCTTTCATAGCATTCTTTTCTTCATCTTGAGTTATCTCTTGTACCCATGGTGGTCTTCATCCTTCAAGGTGGATCTACCACTCTCTGAAGCTCTTTCTTCCGTCATGGTGTCTCTGACCCTGGTAGCTTCAGATTCATGTTTCTTGGAGTGAATCTTGAATTGTCATCACTTGTTCTTCAGAACAAGTCTCATCCTTCTTTTCTTGTAGGAGGTTGTACATGACCTTCCCTACAATTCAAATGCACCAGTTGCATGGTTAGAACTATTTCATAAAACATATGCATAACGACAAATTCTTATGCATCATGCAACTGTTTAGCCAATACAACATTCATCCATATCTCACAGAAACTTTCTAGATGCCTTCCATCTCTACCATGACATCATTGAGATTGTGCACTAATCCAATATGTCAGCAAGGAGGTTTGATAAGTAGCAATAGAGAGTTGTATAGCACCATGAGCTACTTACCCATCACATGCATATTAGTCATTAATGCAAACAATCTATCATGCATAACACATCAACTGAATATAATCAAATGTATAACAAAACAATATCATGAAATGACAATTGAATACTTATCTTTTATTTGTTTTGTGAGTAGACTCCATCTTGATCATTCTGCTTTATCATCTTCTTCATTCATGAAATCATCACTTCTTATCCAAATGACAAGAATTGAGTTCTTCATATTCCTCATCGCTTGAGGGATCTTCTTTGAATGGTGAGAGCTTGATCTTCAATTGCTCCCATCTTCTTCTTCTCTTTTTATGAGTCGAGCTGAAAGCAATTACTTCCTTCTGGCATACATTCTTTGCATGAATCCCATGATCCTGGGAGGCCATTCAAGGTGGCTTTCACCACTTCTGCAATCTCCACTTCTTCTTCTACTGCTTCAAGTTGTTCTGCATTCTGGATCTTCACATTCTTCAACTATTTTCTCAAAACCATCTTCTGATTTAAGTTCTTATCTTCAAATAGCTTGATCAAGGAATCAAACATCTTCGGTGTCTTTAGGGAAGACACTTGTGGTACAAGTTGATCCGTGATTGAATCAACAATGATCTTCTTGGCCTTGATCAAGTTCTTCTTGTGTAAGGCTTTGAGCCTCATCTCCGTATGGAACTGGAACCTCTCTACTTATGTAGGTGTCCAATTCATTTTCTTTTATAGAGAGATCATATACTTCCATGCTTGGAAGTTGTCAACTTTACCAAGCTTATCATCAAGTTGATGTGATAGATCACTTTGAAATGAGAACCTCAAATGCAAATCGCAAAAGATTAGATCTTACCGATTTGAGATGTCCGTCTTGCTTCCAGAGCTAGTTGATTTAGGGTTTGTCAGAGAAACCCTAATTTTCAAAACTTGGAATCTTTAAGATCTGATTGGATAGAAAGATAGATCTCTTCAAATTGAGGTGTCTAATGTACTCCTTTTCTGAAAACAGTACAGGGAAGCTCCCAGAACAGGAAGCCCTAGTTTTCCGATTTCTTCTGCAGAAATGCCTGTCACTGTTTCTGTGATATCTCTGAAATCACTGCTCCTATGTGTCTGAAATTTTGCACTGAGGTAACCTCGCATGTCCCTAATCCAACACCACAGGTTTCATCATCATTGGTTTCACCAATTGGGATTTATGATCATTTTCCCACGATGACCTGTTACAGGACTGTTCAGAACAACGAAGTTGTACGGACTGCCACGTGTCACTGTTTCATCTTCTGGTTCTGAAATTCAGACCACAGAAAGTACAGTCCGTGATATTTCTGGAACATCTTCAGGAATTCAATTTGGACCTCCATAGCCCAAGCTATAGCAATGTTCCCCAGGTGTCCTCTTTAGGGATGAATTCTGCAAGAGGCTAGAACCCTAACTTGGAGGGATCATATCTCCCAAAATATAGCGCATCTGAGGCTGAATTTTGGACACAATGTACATCAGGATTTTATCTTCGGCCTCTGCAATTTTCAGCTCCTAAACCTTTGCCAATCTCGGGATATAGCGAATGTACCAAAACTTAGCAGTTTTAGTATTTAGGGTTTTTCTAGCTCGGGGTCAACCTAGGGTTTGACTTTCCCGGAGTTTCACCCAACCAAAAAACTTGATCCAGGTCTCTAGACTTCGATTTTGATGAGGAGAGCAATCCTATGCTGGGCTCACTCAAAAATTCTTCTTCTGCAAGAAGCCCTAATTTCCCGCAACGAAAACTAAAAATGCTTGGAATCGAATTCCGCTTCGACAGAAAGATGCGCCCCTCAATGGAGAGTCAGCCTAGACTTCTTTTGCTAATCAATTGTGGAGAGAGAACCAAAAAGTAAGAAGCCCTAGATTCTATAGCTGCACAATGTCTTCTTTTCAGGGTGGCTCTGATACCATGTTAAAATTTTCATATGCTTAGCTAAGACATTAGTATTTCATTTCATTTTCATGACAAAAGCATATAAACAGGATCACTGAAAGATAGACAAGCACAACCATAAAAAAAGAACACAAAGATTTATCCAGGGAAAACCCTAAAGGGAAAAACCCAGCAAAAGCTTCCTCAATATAGATGCCCCAAAAAGATAAAAGATAAAACCAGCAAGGAGATCAAAGCCTGATCCTCCTCCTTCTCCAGCTACTTCTCTTCTCCACTAATGCGCTACACAAGTGAGAGTGTGTGTGTCTCAAATGAGGAGCACTACACCTCTATTTATATTCATCCGTTCACTTAAGTTAACTCATTTGACATATAGGCTCGAGTTACACATGTAGGCTCAAGTAACCACACTAGGGTGTTGATGACCCACCTTTACAATTAGAGGGGACTACCTCATGACTCTTATTAGTTCTTCCGATTAGGAGCATCGGGATACAATGTAATACAAGTGGTTCTCCCGGTAGGACCATCGGGCACCACAAAAAGATACATATAGAATATTCTTCGAAGTTACAATATTTCAACAGGCCTAAGTGGTTTAGGTCCACAATTCAGGGTTCCAGGCAGGTGGATCCTCCACAGAGATCCATGAGACGGAACAAACCACTAGTGAGACTCAGTTATATGGCACTAAAGAGAGTGTTGATTAACTTTGAACCTTCCAGCTTTGAAGAGGCTGCACAACATGATGTGTGGCAGGAGACTATGGTTGAAGAGTATGACTTCATTATGAAAAACCTGGTTTGGGAGATTGTGCCGAGACCTAAAGGCAAGAAGGTTGTGGGATCCAAGTAGATCTACAAGGTGAAGCATGCAGCAGACAGAAGCATGGAGAAGTACAAGGCGCACTTCATGGAAAAGGGGTTCTCACAAAAGGAGGGTATTGACTATGAGGAAACCTTCACCCTTGTCGCCAAGTATTCTTCCATTCGGACCATTATCTCACTAATAGCTGAGATGGGTTGGTGAGTCCATCAGACGGACATCAAGACTGCCTTCCTCAACGGAGTGATAGAGGAGGAGGTATATATTGAGCAGCCAGAGGGATTTGATGTGGAGAACAGGGAGACGCATGTATGCAAACTACATAGAGCTCTTTATGGGCTCAAGCAAGCACCTCGAGCATCGTATTCGATGATAGATAGCTATCTATGGGAGATGGGATTTCAGCGAAGTGAGGCTGACCACAACCTGTACTTTTTAACAGGTGAGGTGCCTCTCATACTAGTCCTATATGTGGATGATCTCTTTCTTACAGGAGATGAGAGGCTAATTGGAGACTGCAAGTCCAACCTTGCAGTGGAGTTTGAGATGAAAGACCTTGGGTTGATGCATTACTTTCTGGGCTTGGAGGTTTGGCAGACAGATGGATGATTCTTCACTAGACAGGTGAAGTATGCAGTAGAGATCTTGAAGAGATTCAGGATGGAGGACTGCAAGCCTATGGCCATACCTTTAAGCATTAGATTGGGGGTTGTGTCTTGGTTTAACAGGAAGCAGAAGTCAATTGCATTGAGCTCGACAGAGGCCGAGTACATGACATCCAGCATGGCTTATTGTTGTTGATGTATCTGTAACTTCGGAATGTATTCATCCGTATTTCTTATGTATTGTAACCCAATGTTTATTCCGGGATGTATTTGTAATGTACTTGAGTCATGTCATACCCCGATGTTTATTCCAGGAAGTTTCTATAATGTAACAAGTCATGTCAAGTCATTGTGGGTAACCCTCCTATTGGTCAAGGGTTAAAGTCCCCGCAGTTGTGGGGCCCTAGGGTTATTAGACTATCCTAGAGAAGTCGACCCTAGGTGAGTCATTGTAAGTCGGGGCAATAGTCCCCACCATTGTGTTAAGGATAAACCTCCTTGTTGGTCAGAGGAGGCAAAGTCCCCACAAGTTGTGGGGCACTAGGGTTATTAGACACTCCTAGAGATGTTGGCTCTAGTAAGTAATTGTTAAGTGAGGCCGACATGTTGGAGTGGGTTTCAAGTGAATGAAAGAATATAAATAGAGAGTGAGCCTCTCTATTTATCACACACACACTCACTCATTGGGGCGCATGAGTGAGAGGAGAAGTTGTTGGGACAAGAGAGAGACTGCTACTGTCGAGAGATCATCTTTATGTTTTGGCGTTTACTTTTGGTGTTGATTCTATCTCTAAGGAAGTTACAAGGTTTTCTCCTTTATGGTTTCCCCAAGGAAAATTCTTTGTGTTTCTTGTCTCTTGTGTTTTATTGTTGTGCATGTTATTCTCTTAGTTAAAGATCATAAGATCATAATGCTAGCTTATATGATAAAATCTAACATGGTATCAGAGCTAACCTAAGAAGAAGACATTGTGCAGCTGCAAAAGCTAGGGCTTCTTACTTTCTGGGTCTCTCTCCACAATCCATCAACAAAAGTATGCTAGGCTGACTCTCCATTGAAGGGCGCATCTTTATGTCGAAGCGGAATTCGATTCCGAGCATTTTCAATTTTCGGTGCGGAAATTAGGGCTTTCTACAAAAGAGGAATTTGAGTGAAACCAGCATAGGATTGTTCTCCTCATCAAAATCGAAGCTTAGAGACCTGGATCAAGATTTTTGGTTGGGTGAAACTCTGAAAAAGTCAAACCCTAATTTGACCCTGAGCTAGAAAAACCCTAAATACTAAAACTGCTAAGTTTTGGTACATTCGCTATATCCCGATATTGGCGAAGGCTCAGAAGTTGAAAATTGTAGCGACCGAAGATAAAATCCTGATGTACACTGTGTCCAAAATTCAGCCTCAGATTCGCTATATTCTAGGAGATATGATTCCTCCAAGTTAGGGTTCCAGCCTCTTCCAGAATTCATCCCTAAACAGGACACCTGGGGAGAATTGTTATATCTTGAGCTACAAAGGTCCAAATGAAATTTCTGAAGATGTTCCAAAAAGGGCACGGATTGTACTTTTTGTGGTTCGAGTTTCAGACTCAGAAGATGAACCAGTGACACGTGGCAATCCGTACAACTTTACTGTTCTGAACAGTCCTGTAACAGGTCACCTTGGTATTGGATCAGGGAACATGCGAGGCTATCTCAGTGCGAAGTTTCAGACACAGAGGAGCAGTAATTTCGGAGATACCGCAGAAGCAGTAACAAGTATTTCTGCATAAGAAATTGGAAAACTAGGGCTTCCTGTTCCGGAAGCTTCCGTCCACTATTTTCAGAAAAAGGAGTACATTGAACAGCTTAACTTGAAGAGATCTATCTTTTTATCCAATCAGATCTGAAAAATTCCAAGTTTTTAAAATTAGGGTTTCTATGACAAACCCTAGATCAGCTAGCTCCGAAACAGACACCTCAAATCGGTAGGATCTCATCCTTTGCTATTTGCATTTGAGGTTCTCATTTCAAAGTGATCTATCACATCAGCTTGATGATAAGCCTGGTGATGTTGACAACTTCCAAAGCATGGAAGTATTTGATCTCTCTGAAGAAAACGAATTGACACCTACATAAGAAGAGAGGTTTCGGATCCAGAGGGAGATGAGGCTCAAAGCCTTACACAAAAAGAACTTGGTCAAGGCCAAGAAGCTCATTGTTGATTCAGTCACGAATCAACTTGTACCACAAGTGTCTCCCCTACAGACACCAGAGATTTTTGATTCCTTGACCAAGCCATTTGAAGGGAAGAACATAAATCGGAATATGACTTTGAGAAGACAATTGAAGAATGTGAAGATCCAGAATGCAGAATCAAAGAACAAATTTGGAGCGGTAAAAGGAGAAGTGAAGAATGCAGAAGTGGTGATAGCCACCTTGAATGGCCTCCCAGGATCATGGGATTCATTCATTCGAGGAATGTGTGCCAGAAGGAAGTGATTACTTTCAGCAGACTCAGGGAAGAGCACACAGAAGAAGAAGCTCGACTCATAATAAGAGAAGAGAAGATGGGAGCAACTGAAGATCAAGCTCTCACCATCCAAAGAAGATCCCTCAAGCAATGAGGAATATGAAGAACTCAACTCTTGAAGAACCTCTTATCCATCTTAACATTTGAATAAGAAACGATGCTATTATGAATGAAGAAGACAATGAAGCTAAAGGCTCAAGGAGTCTACCCACAAAACAAATAAAGATAAGTATTCAATTGTCATTTCATGATATTGTTTTGTTATGCATTTGTTTATATTCAGTTGATGTATTACGCATGATAGAATGTTTGCATTAATGACAGTATACTACTAATATGTATGTAATGGGTAAGTAGTTGATGGTGCTATACAACTCTCCATTGCTACTTATCTAGAATGAAACCTCTTTGCTGACATATTGGATTAGTGCACAATCTCAATGTTGTCCTGGTAGAGATGGAAGGCATCTAGAAAAGTTTCCGTGAGATATGGATGAATGTTGTATTGGCTAAAGTAGTTGCATGATCATATATTTATGCATAAGAACTTGCCAGTATGAATATTCCTTATGAAATGTTTTTAACCATACAACTAATGTATTTGACTTGTAGGAAAGATCGCATACATAATCACCTACAAGCAAAGAAAGATGAGACTTGTTCCAAAGAACAAGTGACGACAGTTCAAGATGAAGAATAATATGACGAATGCAGCGACATCAGTGATGCAGAACCTTCCAGTCATGAAGAAGTAACTACGAAGAAAGGGAAGACCAGTTCAAGAAGAATGATGTCTAGGATACAGTATCGATACATGAAGAGAAGTTCGTAGTTCCATCATGCAGTAGATGGAAGCATCGTGGGATACAAAGAAAGATTTGTAGCACGAGGCTTCTCATGAAAAGAAGGTATAGACTATGAAGAGACATTTGCAGCTAGTGGGAGTTGAAACACATACATGATGAGCTTGATGAAGATCTTAACCTCTGCTACAAGGTTGAAGATGAAAGTCTATACACTAGATGGATACATAAAATATTAGTAGCATAGGAAGCTACTTATCACTCCGGTACAGAATGTTTCAGTGCATAGAGTACGGAAGACAAGAGTATGATGCTCCGCTTCAGAGGGAGTGACTATAGAATATCTTGAGGTCCGACATGGTTTGATAGGATGGACAGATCATTGATGACTCTAGGCTTTACTGAGAGTAAAAAAGATTCCAACCTTTGCTTCAAGGTTGAACGCGGAAGACCAGTGATGCTCCTGTTATATGTCGATGACTTGTTCCTGACAGAAAAGAGGAACTCATTAAATTTGCAAGAAGAAGACTTGCTGTCGAGTTCGAGATAAAGGACTTGGGGATGATGCACTACGCATGGAGGTGTGGACAAGGGAAGTATGCAGTAGAGATCCTGAAAAGGTTCAGGATGATGGACTGCAAGGTCATGACCACACCTATGGCATCGAACCTGAAGCTATTGAGTGTTGCTTCACCAAAGTCGGTTGATGCTACGATGTATCGTCAGATGACTGGGTCCTTGATGTACCTGACAAACACGAGACTAGATATTTGCTTTGCTGTGAACACCTTGAGCCAGTTTCTGACAGATCCGAAACATGTTCACTTGACTGCTGCAAAGCATATTATGAGGTACCTAAGGGGTACAATTGATTATGGGCTCAAGTACGAGGCGAATCAAAAGATTAACCTAGAAGGTTATGTTGATTCAGATTACGCAAGCAATGCCATCGATAGGAAGAGCGCTTCAGAGTGTTGCTTCAATATGGGATCAGGTGTGATCTCTTGGTTAAGCAGGATGCAATCCTGTGTGGAACTAAGTACAGCTGAAGCAGAGTATATCGCAGCTTGTTCAGCTAGTTGTGAGGCAGTATGGCTGAGGAAGCTACTGTCTAATTTATTTGATCTCCAGTTGGATGCTACTTGTATACATTGTGACAACCAAAGTTGTGTGAAGTTGTCAGAGAATCCAGTGTTCCATGACAAGTCGAAGCATATCAAGATCAAGTATCACTATATCAAGGGATATGGTGCAGAGGGGAGCAGTGAAGCTCCAATATGTTGCGACGAACGATCAGATAGCTGATGTGTTGACAAAGCCATTGGCCAGAGTGAAGTTTGAGTACTTCAAGGAGAAGCTTGGTGTTATCCAGATCGAGGTCCCTTCCAAAGGGAAGTGACGAGTCCGGAAGCCATTCTGACGAGTAGGTCAAATGTAAGGGCTAAGCCATTCTGTCATGGTGAGAGGATTGGTTCCTTCCATGTCATATATGAGTGCTAAGCCATTCTGATGTGACTATAGGATTGGTTCCTACATGATCAGATATAAGTGCTAAATGCCATTCTCTGGGAGAATGGACGCACCTGGTCAGTTACCAGGTAGCTCAGTTTGGGACTGGGGGCCATTCTGATATGATTGTAGGATTGGTTCCTACCAGATCAGATGTGAGTGCATGCCTTTCTGACGAGTAGGTCAAATGTAAGTGCTGAGCCTTTTCACAGATGATAGTAGTTGTGTCCTATCATGCTGGTGAATGTGAGTGTTGGGCCTTTCTGATGTTATTGTAGGATTGGTTCCTACATGATCAGATGTGAGTGCATGCCCTTCTGACGAGTAGGTCAGATGTAAGTGTTGGGCCATTCTGACGAGTAGGTCAGATATAAGGGCAACTGCCATTCTCTGGGAGAATGGAGGCACTTGGTCAGTTACCATGTAACTCAGTCTGGGGCTGGGGGCCATTCTGATATGATTGTAAGATTGGTTCCTACAATATCAGATTTGAGTGCATGCCTTTTTGACGAGTAAGTCAGATGTAAGTGCTGAGCCTTTTCACAGATGATAGTAGTTGTGTCCTATCATGCTGATGAATGTGAGTGCTGGGCCTTTCTGATGTGATTGTAGGATTGGTTCCTACATGATCAGATGTGAGTGTTGCGCATGCCTTTCTGACGAGTAGGTCAGATGTAAGTGCTGGGCGGGCCATTCTAACAAGTAGGTCAGATATAAGCGCTGAAGAAGACCTACATGGTGGCTAGGCCTACAACTAGCATGAAAAAGGGTTGGCTCTGTAGAACTTCCTATGACGAGAAGAATCGTGAGATAGCACATATGATGATGACCCAATGATAATCCAGATCGAGTGATGATCCAAATCCATTGATGATGATCCAGCGGTGATGATCCATATCGAGTGATGATCCAAATCCAGTGATGATGATCCAGATCGAGTCATGATCTACATTCAGTGATGATGATCCAGATCCAGTGATGATGATCCAGATCCAGTGATGATCTAGATTCAGTGATGGTGATCCAGATTGAGTGATGATCCAAATCCAGTGATGATGATCCAGATCGAGTGATGATCTAGATCCAGTGATGATGATCTAGATTGAGTGATGATCCAGATCCAGATGAAGATGACTTGAAGATGAAGATGACAAGAACTCAATGATGATCCAGATGATACAGAGAAGAAGACTTGTGCTGATAAATTGTGTCGAGAGAATACCTTCCTAGTTAAGAGGGAGTGTTGATGTATTTGTAACTTCAGAATGTATTCATCCGTATTTCTTATGTATTGTAACCCGATGTTTATTCCGGGATGTATTTGTAATGTACTTGAGTCATGTCATACCCCGATGTTTATTCCAGGAAGTTTCTATAATGTAACAAGTCATGTCAAGTCACTGTGGGTAACCCTCCTATTAGTCAAGGGTTAAAGTCCCCGCAGTTGTGGGGCCCTAGGGTTATTAGACTATCCTACAGAAGTCGACCCTAGGTGAGTCATTGTAAGTCGAGGCAATAGTCCCCACCATTGTGTTAATGATAAACCTCCTTGTTGGTCGGAGGAGGCAAAGTCCCCACAAGTTGTGGGGCACTAGGGTTATTAGACACTCCTAGAGATGTCGGCTCTAGTAAGTAATTGTTAAGTGAGGCCGACATGTTGGAGTGGGTTTCAAGTGAATGAAAGAATATAAATAGAGAGTGAGCCTCTCTATTTATCACACACACACTCACTCATTGGGGCGCATGAGTGAGAGGAGAAGTTGCTGGGACAAGAGAGAGACTGCTACTGTCAAGAGATCATCTTTACGTTTTGGGGTTTTACTTTTGGTGTTGATTCTATCTCTGAGGAAGTTGCGGGGTTTTCTCCTTTATGGTTTCCCCGAAAAAAATTCTTTGTCTCTTGTCTCTTGTGTTTTATTGTTGTGCATGTTATTCTCTCAGTTAAAGATCCTAAGATCATAATGCTAGCTTATATGATAAAATCTAACAATTGTGAGGGTATGTGGCTGAGGAAGTTACTTTCAGGGTTGTTCGAGTGTGAGTTTGAGGCTACAGTAGTTCACTGTAACAATCACAGTGGCATCAGGCTATCTAAATATCCAGTGTTCCATGACCGGAGCAAACACATTAACATCAGGCACCACTTCTTGAGGGAATGTGTTCAAAGAGGAACCATTCAGTTGGAGTACATACAGACAGATGAGCAGGTGGCAGAAATTTTCACCAAGGCACTTTACAGACACAGTTTTGTGATGTTCAGGGATAAGATGGGGTTGTTACTGAATCCCTTCCTCGTTGAGAGGGAGTGTTAAAATAGCAGCTGTAAGGAAGGTCTTCTTGCATGCATGTGTCCTTGCATGCAAAAGACTTAAATCAGGAAACCAGTTGTATTTAATATACTTTTTGTAAGTTTACTTTGGAAAATAAATTAAAGTGATCTAATTATTTATTGACTTCAAATGAAAGTGAAATTAGAGTTTTCGATTTACCTAAAGCTATAAAAGAAAGGTCAATTGGTGGAGAGGATACACACACATGTATTCCGACAGAGACAAGATACAGACAGAGAGAGAAAGTCAGACGAAGGGTTTTGCAGAGAAGACGAAGGAGCTAACTGACAGGGTCACCGAGCTTCCAGGCGAGACAAGTGTTAAATTTTCATACGCTAAGCTAGATCATTAGTATTTCATTTCATTTTCATAACGAAAGCATATAAACAAGATCACTGAAAGATAGACAAGCACAACCATACAAAAAGAACACAAAGATTTATCCTGAGAAAACCCTAAAGGGATAAACCCAGCAAAAGCTTCCTCAATATAGATGCCCCAAAAGATAAAAGATAAAACCAACAAGGAGATCAAAGCCTAATCCTCCTCCTTCTCCAGATACTTCTCTCTCTTCTCCACTAATGTGCTATACAAGTGAGTGTGTGCTTCAAATGAGGAGCGCTACACCTGTATTTATATTCATCTGTTCACTTCAATTAACTCATCCGACATGTAGGCTCGAGTTAATCATGTAGGCTCGAGTTACACATGTAGGCTCAAGTAACCAAACTGGGGTGCTAATGACCCACCTTTACAATTAGAGGGTACTACCTCATGACTCTTATTAGTTCTTCTGATTAGAAGCATCGGGGTACAAGGTAATACAAGTGGTTCCCCCGGTAGGACCATCGGGGACCACAAAAGATACATATAGAATATTCTTCGAAGTTACAATATTTCAACACTCACCCTTAACGAGAAGGGTATTCTACAACAACATCAACAACAACAATAGTAGGAGAGAGATAGAGGACATCATCAACATCATCAGGGTAACACATCTATAAATCATTGGAAGCTTTTCAACATCATATAGTCTTCGTCTTCAATCTTCAACGACAGCAACTCTTTGATCATCATCAGCATCTTTTGACCTTTTGATCAGCAACATCTTCAACACTTTGACCTTTCAATCAGCAACATCTTCAGTACTTTGACCTTTCGATCAGCAACATCTTCAGCACTTAGACCTTTCGATTAGCAGCAACATCTTCAACACTTTGACCTTTTGTTCAGCAACATCTTTAGCACTTTCGATCAGCAACATTTTGTTCTTTCGATCAGCAACATCATCATATTCTGATCAATAACATCGTGATCAGCACCATCATCATACTTCAATTTTCGAACAACATCATCATCATCATATTCTGATCTTTTGATCAGTAAGTCGTCATCATCACACACTGATCTTTTGATCAGTACGTCATCATCATCATACACTAATCTTTCGATCAGTACATCATCATCATCATCATACACTGATCTTTCGATCAGTACGTCATCATCATCATACTCTGATCTTTCGATCAATACATCATCATCATCATACTCTGATCTTTCGATCGGTACATCATCATCTAGTACATCGTCATCATCATCATACTCTGATCTTTCAATCAGTATGTCATCATCATCATACTCTGATCTTTCGATCAGTACGTCATCATCATCACACTTTGATTTTTCAATCAGTACGGCATCATCATCGTACTCTGATCTTTCGATCAATACGTCATCATCATCAGCAGCAACCTGCAATCCACATCTCAAAGAAGAAAAGTCTTTGGTTCACTTTTGGACTTAAAGTCCAGGGATGATGCAATCCCACCGCATTCTCGACAACCGAAGTTACCGGATTGATTACGGGATAATCAGTACCTATCATTTTAGGACTAAGTCCAAGGATGATGCAATCCTACCACATTCACGAGGACCAAAATCTCCGGATACATTTTGAACCAAGGTTCAGGGATGATGCAATCCCCACCACTTTCACGGGGGCCAAGACCTACGGATACATTTTGAACAGAGGTTCAGGGATGATGCAATCCGCCACTTTCACGGTGGCCGAGACCTCTGGATACATTTTGAACCGAAGTTCAGGGATCATGCAATCCCACCACATTCACGGGGGCCGAGACCTCCGGATACATTTTGAACCGAAGTTCAGGGATGATGCAATCCCACCACATTCACGGGGGCCGAGACCTCCGGATACATTTTGAACCGAAGTTCAGGGATGATGCAATCCCACCACATTCACGGGGGCCGAGACCTCTGGATACATTTTGAACCGAAGTTCAGGGATGATGCAATCCCACCACATTCACGAAGACCGAAGTCACCGGATCTATTTTGGACAGATGTCCCAGGATGATACAATCCCTCTTCATTCTCAAGGACCGAGGTCACCAGATCACTTCTGGACAGATGTCCCGGGATGACACAATCCCTCTTCATTCTCGAGGACCGAGGTCTCCGGATCACTTTAGGGCAAGTGCCCAAGGATGATACAATCCCACTGCAACATCACTACTCCCCCTTTCGAGGAAGGTCTTTCGGAACAACACCAAGCTTGTCTCGAAAGTGTTCGAACTTTACTGGAGACAGAGGCTTCATCAGCACATCATCATCTAAACCATCATCATCTACATCTTCAGTATGTGAACACTGAACTATCACCATCTGTATATCTAGTATGTGAAAACTGAAAGCATCATCATCTATATCTTCAGTATAGAAATACTGAAAGCATCATCATCTCTATATTCAGTATAGAAATACGGAATCACCATCATCTGCATCTACAGTATGTAAATACTGAAACATCATCTATATCTTCAGTATGGGAATACTGAAACATCATCATCTGCATCTTATCTCGTACGTAGAAATACTGGAATTTTATGTGTTACGACGGAACACAGGGTTCTCTATCATCACAACTCTGGTTATCACATAGAATCACGGTAGTGTCCAACTCTAGGTTGAATAATCCTGACATCAGCTTCCGAAGCCATATGGCTTCACAACTAGCATAGCAAGCTGCTATATATTCTGCTTCGGCTGTGCTTAGAGCAACACTAGACTGCTTTGTGCTAAACCATGAAATCATAGCAGATCCCAGACTATAACATCCACCTAATGTGCTTTTTCTATCTCAGATACTTCCAGCCCAATCTGCATCCGTGTAGCCATACAATCTATACTCATGGCTACCATCATAGGATAGACCAAGGTCTATAGTCCCTTTCAGATATCTCATCACATGTTTTGCAGCTACTAGGTGAACCCGTCTTGGTTGAACAAGATATTGACTTAAGGTGTTCACAGCAAAATAAATGTCTGGTCTGGTATTTGTTAAGTACATCAATGACCCAATGATCTGTCTGTAATGAGTCGCATCCACTAACTCTGATGAGTCATAATTAACAGCTTCAAGTTGGAGTCCATGGGTGTGGCCATGGCTTTGCATTCCAACATGTTGAATCTCTTCAATATCTCTACCGCATACTTTCCTTGGTTGACAAAAATTCCTTCTGAATTTTGCCATACTTCCAGACCTAGGAAATAATGCATTAACCCAAGGTCTTTCATCTCAAATTCTTCTGCTAGTTTCTTCTTGCTTTCCATGATCTGTTTCTCATTCCCTGTCAAGAATAAGTCATCCACATATAATAACAGGATGACAGGTTCATCTTCTACAACCTTGAGATAAAGGTTAGGATTAGCTTTACTCTTGGTAAAGCCCATAATTGACAGGAAGCTGTCTATCCTTCCATACCAAGCTCTGGGAGCTTGCTTCATGCCATAGAGGGCCTTCTTCAACTTACATATATGAGTCCATATGTCTTCAACTTCAAATCGTTGTGACTATTCGATGTAAAACTCTTCCCAAATCATACCATTAAGGAAGGATTGTCTTCACTTCATCATGGAAGCAACTACCATCATAGTTCTGAAGGAAGTGTACCTTGCTTCCTGGAGTAAGTGTCTCTTCAGAATTAATTCCCTCTTTCTTATAGAAACCTCTAGCCACAAGTCTTTCCTTACTTCTATCAGCAACATATTTTATCTTGCAAATCCATTTGTAAGATACCACATTCTTGCTTTCTGGTTTGAGTACTATATCCCAACATCATTCTAGTATTCTTTCATCATAACATCTTCCATGAGTTCGTCTTGTTAGATCATCAACATATCCTAGTCTTCTACATTCAACTTTGAAGGTTGGAACCCACTTTAATCTTGGTAAAGTCTCGATCCATCAGGAAGTTGTCCATCATGTCGTACTGTGTCGAATTCAGATATCTTCTATAGTCACTCCCCCTGAAGTGGAGTATTATCTTCCTTCTTCATTCTGTACAAGTGGTTCTATGCTTGATATATACTGGTCAATAGAGTATGTCATGTCATAGTCTATTCTTTCTGAGACAAATCACGAACCTTGCATTGTACACTTGTTCTTGTAGATCCATATGGAAGATACTATGTACTTCCCTTTATGTCTCGAAATCATATCATATACATCATTCCCCATGATCAACTGTTATTCTTTGATCATAGCTTCTTTCATAGCATTCTTTTCTTCATCTTGAGTTATCTCTCATACCCATGGTGGTCTTCATCCTTCGAGGTGGATCTACTGCTCTCTGAAGCTCTTTCTTCCGTGATGGTGTCTCTGACCCTGGGAGCTTCAGATTCATGTTTATTCAATTGTTATCACTTGTTCTTCGGAACAAGTCTCATCCTTCTTTTCTTGTAGGAGGTTGTACAGGACCTTTCCTACAATTCAAATGCACCAGTTGCATGGTTAGAACTATTTCATAAAACATATGCATAACGACAAATTCTTATGCATCATGCAACTGTTTAGCCAATACAACATTCATCCATATCTCACAGAAACTTTCTAGATGCCTTCCATCTCTACCATGACATCATTGAGATTGTGCACTAATCCAATATGTCAGCAAGGAGGTTTGATAAGTAGCAATAGAGAGTTGTATAGCACCATGAGCTACTTACCCATCACATGCATATTAGTCATTAATGCAAACAATCTATCATGCATAACACATCAACTGAATATAATCAAATGTATAACAAAACAATATCATGAAATGACAATTGAATACTTATCTTTTATTTGTTTCGTGGGTAGACTCCATCTTGATCATTCTGCTTTATCATCTTCTTCATTCATGAAATCATCATTTCTTATCCAAACGATAAGATGAATAAGAGGTTCTTCAAGAATTGAGTTCTTCATATTCCTCATCGCTTGAGGGATCTTCTTTGAATGGTGAGAGCTTGATCTTCAATTGCTCCCATCTTCTTCTTCTCCTCTTATGAGTCGAGCTGAAAGTAATCACTTTCTTCTGGCATACATTCTTCGCATGAATGGATCCCACGATCCTGGGAGGCCATTCAAGGTGGCTATCACTACTTCTGCATTCTTCACTTCTTTTACCTCTTCAATTTGTTTCTTAGGGTCATCTTCCGAAGCATGTTCTTTCCTTCAAATAGCTTGGTCAAGGAATCAAACATCTCTTTCGGTGTCTTTAGGGAAGACACTTATGGTACAAGTTGATCCATGACTGAATCAACAATGATCTTCTTGGCCTTGACCAAGTTCTTCTGGTGTAAGGCTTTGAGCCTCATCTCCCTCTAGAATTGGAACCTCTCTACTCATGTAGGTGTCCAATTCATTTTCTTCAAAAAGATCAAATACTTCCATGCTTGGAAGTTGTCAACTTCACCAAGCTTATCATCAAGCTGATGTGATAGATCACTTTGAAATGAGAACTTCAAATGCAAATAGCAAAAGATTAGATCTTACCGATTTGAGGTGTCCGTCCTGCTTCCGGAGCTGGCTGATCTAGGGTTTGTCAGAGAAACCCTAATTTTCAAAACTTGGAATCTTTCAGATCTGATTGGATAGAAAGATAGATCTCTTCAAATGGAGTTGTCCATTGTACTCCTTTTCTGAAAACAGTGGAGGGAAGCTCCCGAAACAGGAAGCCCTAGTTTTCCAATTTCTTCTACAGAAATGCCTGTCACTGTTTCTGTGATATCTCCGAAATTACTGCTTCTCTGTGTCTAAAATTTCGCACTGAGGTAACCTCGCATGTCTAGTTGATCTAGGGTTTGTCAGAGAAACCCTAATTTTCAAAACTTGGAATCTTTCAGATCAGATTGGATAGAAAGATAGATCTCTTCAAATGGAGCTATCCAATGTACTCTTTTTCTGAAAACAGTGGAGGGAAGCTCCTGAAACAGGAAGCCCTAGTTTTCCAATTTCTTCTACAGAAATGCCTATAACTGTTTCTATGATATCTCCGAAATTACTATTTCTCTGTGTCTAAAATTTCGCACTGAGGTAACCTCACATGTCCCTGATCCAACACCATAGGTTTCATCAGAATTGGTTTCACCAATTGGGATTTATGATCATTTTCCCAAGGTGACCTGTTACAGAACTGTTCAGAACAGCAAAGTTGTACGGCCTGCCACGTGTCACTGTTTCATCTTTTGGTTCTGAACTTCGGACCACAGAAAGTATAGTTCATGCTCTTTCTGGAACATCTTCAGGAATTCCATTTGGACCTCTGTAGCCCAAGCTATAGCAATTCTCCCCAGTTGTCATGTTTAAGGATGAATTCTGGAAGAGGATGGAACCCTAACTTGGAGGGATCATATCTCCCAGAATATAGTGAATCTAAGGTTGAATTTTGGACACAGTGTACATCAGGATTTTATCTTCGGCCTCTGCATTTTTCAACGCCTGAGCCTTCACCAATATCGGAATATAGCGAAAGTATCAAAACTTAGCAGTTTTAGTATTTAGGGTTTTTCTAACTCGGAGTGAAACTAGGGTTTGACTTTCCCGGAGTTTCACCCAACCAAAAATCTTGATCCAGGTCTCTAAACTTCGATTTTGATGAGGAGAGAAATCCTATGCTGGGCTCACTCAAAAATTCCTCTTCTATAAGAAGCCCTAAGTTCCCGCACCGAAAACTAAAAATGCTCGGAATCGAATTCCGTTTTGACAGAAAGATGCGCCCTTCAATGGAGAGTCAGCCTAGCCTTATTTTGGTGATCGATTGTAGAGAGAGAACCAAAAAGTAAGAAGCCCTAGCTTCTATAGCTGCACAATGTCGTCTTTCAGGGTGGCTCTGATACCATGTTAAATTTTCATATGCTAAGCTAAATCATTAGTATTTCATTTCATTTTCATAACGAAAGCATATAAACAAGGTCACTGAAAGATAGACAAGCACAACCATACAAAAAGAACACAAAGATTTATCCTGGTAAAACCCTAAAGGGAAAACCCAGCAAAAGCTTCCTCAATATAGATGCTCCAAAAGATAAAAGATAAAACCAACAAGGAGATCAAAGCCTGATCCTCCTCCTTCGCCAGATACTTCTCTCTCTTCTCCACTAATGTGCTATACAAGTGAGAGTGTGTGCTTCAAATGAGGAGCACTACACCTCTATTTATATTCATCTGTTCACTTCAATTAACTCATCCGACATGTAGGCTCGAGTTACACACGTAGGCTCAAGTAACCACACTAGGGTGCTAACGACCCACCTTTACAATTAAAGGGGACTACCTCATGACTCTTATTAGTTCTTCCGATTAGAAGCATCAAGGTACAAAATAATACAAGTGGTTCTCCCGGTAGGACCATCGGGGACCACAAAAGATACATATAGAATATTCTTCGAAGTTACAATATTTCAACAACAAGGGCCATACAGATCCGACAAAGAGCAACTGCAGACGAAGCCGTACAGCCACGTGTGGGAGGTCGTACAGCCACGCAGAGAGTGTGTTGGGATTTTGTTGGGGTTGTCTAGTGATTCTGTTGGGTGCTATTTCGCCAGGTTTGGGTGATTAGCAGTTAATTGTAAAAGTTCCATATTTTCTCAATAATAAAAACCATATCTGACTACTGCACCGGTTTACCCATTTTGGGTTTTTCCAGGGGTTTCCATACCCAAAATAATAATGACTATATTGTGATGTGATGTTGTGAATTATTTCCCAGTACTTTATATTCTGCTGCATACTTGTAAAAGATATTCATGTGTGGTTATCAATAGAAATTTTGAATACACTGTTTATCCCTAGTTTGAATATTAAAGGAAAATTTACAATATGATGAGACTTCAAAGGCCTTTCGCATTTATCTTCCTGCCTAGAGGAAAGTTGTAGTGAGTCCGGAAAAGAGGTTTGAGGAGGAGCGGGCCTTCCGAAAGTCTTGTGAGTCAAAGCAAGGGAGGAGCAAGCTTCTCCAACTCGGGTGAGTACGTCTCAAAGTCCAGCTACGTATGGTGTAGGGTCACAAGTATCGGGGGTGACTACTCCACAGGTTACAAGTGCTTTGAGTTTAGGGACAGTCTACAAGTTCACCTAGTACAGGTTCAAGTTCTCAAATTACAGGGTCACCAGTTCCTACTTCTGTTTCACAGGGTTCACCAGTTTCTGGTTCTCCAGCTATTGGTTCACAAGTTTCAGGGTCACCAACTGCAAGTAGTTTTTCTCCCAAGACACAGTCTTTAGAGGATGATACACCAGTGTGGGAGGAGTCTTCAAGGAAGAGGAAGCCCAAGTAGCATCGGGACACCCTAAAGGAAGCGAAGTGTTTTTGAGATCCCAAAAGTCTTGTTCGAGAGATTCGAATGGTAGACAAACTTGGCATGGCTTTGGTGACTAGTATTTGTGATTCAGAGCTTTCTACTTTTGAGGAGGCATCCCAGTGTCCTATTTGGAGAGATGCCATGATGGAAGAGTACCATTCCATCATGAAGAACGATGTCTGGGAAATTGTTCCAAGACCTGAGGGGAAGTCAATTGTGACTTATCAGTGGATTTACAAAGTAAAGCATGTTGCAGATGGCAATGTGGAAAAGTACAAAGCTCTGTTTGTGGCATGAAGGTTCTCACATATAGAGGGAGTGGATTATGACGAGACCTTTGCATCGATTGTTCGTTACACTTCAATCTGAACAATGATCTCTATTGCAGCAGAGAAGGGTTGGAAGATTCATCAGATGGATGTGAAGACCGCATTTCTCAATGGACTTCTTCAGGAGGAGGTATATGTTGAGCAGCCACAGGGATTTGAGATACATGGGAAAGAGTTTAATGTTTGCAAGTTGAAGAAAGCCTTGTATGGGATGAAGCAAGCTCCTCGAGCTTGGTACTCCAAGATAGACTCTTACTTACTGTCGATGGGATTTCAAAAGAGTGAGGTTGATCCTAACCTTTATTACATTGTGGTTGGTGACGATCCACTCATTCTTATGCTATATGTGGATGACTTGTTTATTACAGGTGAGGCGAGGCTCATTACAGCTTGCAAGAGAGATCTTGCTTCAGAGTTTGAGATGAGAGACATTGGGTTGATGCAATATTTTCTAGGATTGGAGGTTTGGCAAGAGCCTAGTCATATTTTTCTGAGACAATGAAAGTATGTAGTTTATGTTCTGAGAAGATTTCGAATGAAGGACTGCAGGTCGATGGCCACACCAATGATCACCAACTAGAACAAGCTTCATGCTTCTGAGGGAATGTTGGTGGATCCTACCTTATATTGCCAGCTCATTGGTTCATTGATGTATCTAGTCAACATCGAACCAAATTTGAGTTTTGCGGTGAAGGTTCTCAATCAGTTCATGGGGTAGCCTAGGAGAGTGCACTGGGTAGCCACAAAATATGTGTTGAGATACCTTGCAGGGACAATGGGTTATGGTCTGGACTACAGGAGATCGGATGGTGTTAGTTTGGTTGGCTTCACAGATTCAGATTGGGCAAGCAGTGTGACAAACCGAAAGAGCACTTACGATTGTTGTTTCAATTTGGGCTTGACAGCGATGTCGTGGTTCGGTCAAAAGCAAAAGTCCGTTGCTTTGAGTTCTACAAAGGCTTACTACATGGCGCCCAGTCAGGCTAGTTGCAAGGCACTGTGGCTTCGCAAGTTGTTGGTGAATTTATTTGATCAAAAGCTTAGGCCCACGGATATCTACTGTGACAATCAAAGTTGCATCCAACTCTCTGAGAATCCAGTGTTCCATGACAAGTCAAAGCACATAGAGATGAGATACCACTTCATCTGGAACTATGTTCAGAGAGAAGTTGTGGAGTTACAGTACATTTCCATTGATGAGCAGGTGGCAGACATTCTGACAAAATTCTTGGGGTGGGGCAAGTTTGTCTTCTTCAGGGACAAGTTGGGAGTGATGCAGAATACCTTCCTTGGTAAGAGAGAGTGTTGAATTTTGTACCTAGGAAGTTGATCCCCTAGTGACTTTGTGCCTAAGTCACTTAAAAGGGGAAAATAACATGACCCTTGCATTAAATGACTTGAGATGAGCATTTATTTCACTTTAGAGATTAAAGTGACTTTTATGGTATATTTAAGTGGTGGTTAAATGAATTTAACTTATGGAGAGAATTAAAGTGCATTTATTCTCATCCATTGATCTAAACCATTATGGGCCCTTGGATTAGATGACCATTCAGCTACCCTAATGAGAATCATAAAAAGACAAGGGAAAGGCATTTATTTCATTCTTCATGAGCATTGAAGGCAAGTCAAGCTTGAGAGAGAAGACTGCAGGCATGAATTCCAAAGTGAATAACCCAGCACGAATTTTCTGAGTATGTCTGGCATGAATTTCAAGGAGAGGTACTGCTGTTACTTCTTCTAGAAGCCAGCATGAAGTTCGAGGAGAAGAGCACACAGTTCGAGGAGGTGACCTGCTGCACAAATTTCAAGTTTCGTACAGCAGCGTTAATGGCAGTCCGCATAGTCACAGTCTACATGCATTTCAAGGAGATTTATTGTTGTACTGTTGGCACACAAACCGAGACCGTAGGATTTGTTCAAAACGAAATTCTGGAGCAGTTTGATGGCGAGAAGTAGTCCAAACAGGCCTGAGAAGGGCACGAATTTCTAGACAGATGTGCACAAAAAACGAGGCAGTTCCAACACAGCATTCGAGGCACAATTTTTAGTCTTTAGGGTTGAGATAAGTAGTGTATTTACTGGTGAAAATATTGTTGTACATTCTCATTTAAAGAAGAAAATAAAAGCTCTCTCTCTCAAACAGGTTTCCCCCTTGTGGATTTTCTTGGCCAAATTGGCAAAATTTCCTGAGTCTGCAATTTTCATGGTGCGATTTAAGAAAATAAAATAAAATAATCTTCTGTTATTATTTGTTGCATTCTCCCGGTGTTTCCTATATAATTTGTTTATGAGTAAATAACTCAGCTGCAG
Organism: Pseudotsuga menziesii; assembly: GCA_001517045.1. Taxonomy (NCBI): domain Eukaryota; kingdom Viridiplantae; phylum Streptophyta; class Pinopsida; order Pinales; family Pinaceae; genus Pseudotsuga; species Pseudotsuga menziesii. The sequence continues at coordinate 330,212 of LPNX011151533.1, forward strand.
CTGTCATGTTCATTGGGTTGGGCAGTAAACAATGAAAAAATTACTTGAAACCGGGTTGGGGTTTGAACAGTAAAAACATCCACTCCTCCATTGGAACTTGTGCATGATTCGCCTATTGTGCAGCAATAATACTCTATGCAACAAAATAGTCTACAACAATAATGGTCTTCAAAGACAACTAATCAACCATAAGTTCTGCGCACATCAACAACAATGCGACCTCAATTGGACCTGTAACACCCCATTTTTTACCCCAAGATGTGAATATGTATGTAATGAAATAAAGGCTAGATGCCACACATATGGTCCAAGAGGCCATGGATATTGTCAATATTGTACATACTTGTTAGTATGAAAATCCCTAACAGATGCAAGTGGAGCAGGAAGAAGAGATGGGGGGCTATGATTCCAAAAATCAGGGGAAGTGAGAGGGGCTATGGGTTGATGATCCTAGCTAATATCCCTAACATTCAGTGACCTTTTTCACTTAAGTCATTTAACCATAAGTTATGGGAGTCACCTTAAATAATTATGGGATTAATTATCCTAAATGGGATTAAAAAGGGAAAAGTGGCCCCTTTTGGGGAAGCCATAGTCATGCATATATCTTGTTAGAAACTCTATCACTCAGGGAATCACTCATTTAGTTTTGGATCCACCCCATCATTCAGAGAATCACCCATTTAGTTTTGGATCCACTCCATCATGCTATCGGATCTCTAATTGTTACAAAGAGGAAAAAACTGAGTTTCATAAACTCACACACAAAGTACCCTGATAAATTGGTGCGAATGGGCTTCATGCCCATGTGAGAGAGACCTAGCCTGCAGCTGGACTGAATGGGACCCTGACACGAAGACTTCCTGACCGACCTGTGTTAGATCAGTGGAAGGGGATGGGGGCAACCTGAGGCACTGCATAGCAGAGAAAGAGGTACCATCCCTCGTGTTGTGTAGGTTAATGAGGAATGAGTGCAGGGGTGGGGACGGCTATGGAGGGGTTTTATACACCTTTGGGTTGTGCGAATGTAATTAAGTGAAAGAATTAGGAATTCGCCCCTGTGGACTGATAGCCCAAACTCAAGGGTGGCATCTATCAAAGAAAGAGCAGGCTTGAAAAAGTACCTACGACTAGGAGGAACGTCCTTCACGTGCAACTGGTTGGAGGACATTGAAAAGATAGCGAATGAATGAATGCCGTGAATTTTATTATTGTTGTGTTTGTTTCAATTATTTTCATAGAATTGTTTTTGTGATCAATTATTAAGCATGATTTGAATGCATTCATGGTAGGAATAATTACATAAAATAGAATGGGCATTTTGGATAATTGACGATTATATGTGTGTATACTTCCACTGAAAAATTAATGGAATAACCAGTTAATGGAGTGAAAATTAGAAATTGGTATTGGGGGCAAAATTTATATATATAGATTTGGGTACCTCGTAGTCTCCACAATGTAAAGAGGCTACCGGGTATGTGACAAGTTCTGTGACCTTTTGCAGATCATACAACTTTAGGTGCCCCTCCCAACCAATGGAGACAACATCACCTAATAGAGTAGTTTTCCAAAAGATCCAAATTGAAGAGCATACATTGCTAAGTGACCCATTCCAAATCCCAACATTCTCCAACACGCTTGAAGCCCTAGAAGGTGTGGCAAATAGTTTCAATCCCTCCATAATACATCCTTGAAGAATATGTTAACCCCGTCCAAGACAATCATACGTTGGAAGCTAATCCCTAGCAAACCAAAAACCATGCAAACATCCTCACTTTGTAGGAGAGTATGAAAGACCATACTATCCAATGGCAATTCACCCACTTAGCTTCTACATCTAAAAGCCCCCATCAACTGTTCAGAATGTCTTGGAAGCAATGTGGTGTACAAAAAAGGTGATACCAATTGATGAGTCATATAACCAAAAGCATCCACCATATTGCCACATCTAATCCCACTAGATAAGCACTATAGTGATAATATTCAATTTGTATAACTCATCAAACATAATCAATTATTGAAATTCTTGAATGGTGAAATGATCAGAGAGTGTAAGTGTCCATATTCACATGCATGTCGAGGCCAAGTCTTCCATGCTCTTGTGCCCTCATTCCAACAATCCTTCCAACAAAAAATCCCTTTCTTAAAGAGCCTCTTAGGAAGGCATTTGCCCACAAGAGATATTGCTAAACTTTGAAGTTTCCATGACCATATTGAATGGCAAGCAACGTCAACATCTCTCTTATATCCCTCCCATTGCTAGGAGAGAAAAATGAAATTCTTTTCCAAGCTTCCCAAACTCTTTGCAGTACATGTGAAAAATTATTTGGAGTGGCAATCACATCACCAATGACAAAAGGGCCCCTTCTCTTTAACTTATGTTTCCCATGAAAAAATTTGTGCCTAAGTAACAATTTCCATGGGTCCTCAGTGAATAAGCATCTCACAATTCATTTGGCAGACCTTCAAGCACAAGCTACTAGCCAATCTATTCAAGTTATTTAATAAGGTAAGGAATTGAAAAACCTCTACACCACAGGAGAATTCAAGGAGATGATTGCTTGCCTACTTAAAGCCTTGTGGCTATCATCTTGTGTTAAGTTGGAAGCCTCACACTATCAAAACCTTCTTCAACATGGCCTACATTATTGTATCCATGCCATTGACACTTCATGCTACCCAATGCCAACTACAGCAACTTGTTGCTAAGTTTGAGAATTTGCACTCCACCACTAGATTGCACATGTACAAACTTGCTCACTTGATGCATTAATCTAATATGGGCATGCAAATCGTCCACAAATGCATTCAAATCTCAAATTTTAAACATGACGTTTTATAGTCATGACTGACCGAGGAAAAGCAATAGAATAATGTGGCAAATGACATGCTTACTCAAATGGATAGCACTGGGTCAAGTTGAAATTGCCTTCACCTTCCTTGAACAATGGACTAAGGCGTTGGATGAAATTTGTGCAACTTAGACTACATCCTGACAAGGTCAGCACCACCTTGCACACTTTAACTCTAGTAGATCAAAGATTGCAGGACAAATTCAATGATTGTATAGATTTTTAATAAAGGAAATTCACCTCACCAAGCACCAAACACCAAGGCACACAATTATTGGAAAAAAATCAATAGTGCACTCCACCTCCTGATTGTTATGTACTAGATTTGATGGATAATGGACTAACATAGTTGCTTCCACAATTTTGCACTTCCAATGCCTATTGTAAGCAACAGTATTCTCACTCATTCTCATCAAGACAAATTGTGTAGCTATAGGAATTTGTCACAAGTTCCTACGCCATCTTAGAAGTTTTACAGTTTTAGATAGACTTGGAGTCCATTTTGGCAACTCAACAACACAATTTCAAATGCAGGGTGAATTGGCCTAGGCCTAAGATTCATGGATGAATTTTATAGAATAGATATTTGAAAATTGAGTACACATGTTTCATCATTCTCGATGACTAGCTCAACGTGAGCAACCCAACTCCTATAACATGTTTTTTAGAGATTTGTCTTTAAATATTTTCGAAAGAAACAACAAAGACCAACTTGCAACAACGGTCTTCAAAAGTTCTAAATAATGTTGAGCCTTAACACTTCAAGGACGAATCAACCTTTAAGGCCCAGATACTTTTGATTCGACATTGCATTGCATGCACATTTTTGGAATGAGCCCCTTCACACACTATTTTGAGACATGTACGCATCATGTCCAATGGCCAAGTATCCATCTACACTATTATTTGACTGTCTTCAAGCTATGTAAGCAATGTCTTGGGTCTCCTTGTAACCAAAAAAGGCACCCTTCTTCAACTTTATTTGAATATAGTACTCTATAAATATGCCCTTGGCTCCTTTATTAAGAGCACGAGCAAGAGTTAGATAAGATAATTAATTATTATATTAAAGTCCAAAGGATGACCAAAATGGATGGTCAATGGGGCTACCGAAAAAATGGTACAATCAACGATCATCACCCACAAGAGTCCCTAATTCCACTCCAAAAGTATAGTGTTAACCTAATAGCTACAATGTTTCATCATAAACTATCTACAATAGTGTTTATTCGGTATATAAGCTTCCAACCTTTTCATATATTTGGAGTTTATTGCCTTTATGCATTTGCTTCTGGTCATTCATAGATGACACGAGTTAATTATATTTATATTAGCACAATTCTATCTTGTATTGTAATTCCATATTAGCATGTACTTAGATAATTGTTAGTGCAATTAATTGTTTCTATTATCCTATTCATTTATATTTATGATAATTGATCTTGTGTGGCAATACTTCCATAATATGCCAAACATAACCCAGTTGCAAATCGCAAGCACTGATGCCTATGTTGCAAGAAACGCCTAAAATGGTAGCATACCAGTCCCGAAAACACAAGGAAAAGCGGAAATTGGTACGAAATGCTTTGGAAACGTCCTTGGTCATACCATACAACATTTTCAAATCTAGACGAGTCGTACAATACGGCCAAGGACGTTTCCAAGACATTTTGGCCATTTTCAATGACGTTTCCGGCATGTTTTGAAAGTTTCTGGGGCCACCCAACTGCCCATGATGGATGTGGGACTTGCAGGAAAATATCGCCTAATTCATCCCAATGTCCTTTAAGACAAAATAGAGATAGGGGATTGGGCTCTGATAAATTTGTCACCTTGTAAGTAAAAGTGGCATTCTCCTTTATCTTACCTTTTCCATCCTTTTACTTAATTTTTTAGCATTACCATTAATTGTTTCAAGATGTTTGAGAGTGGTTCCAACCTCATCAAACTTCATATGGAGAAAGTAAAATTTCATATCCCATTCAAAGTTCAATAGACTTAACAATTTTCATGATTTCAAGGTTGGCAGGATTGTAGCCATTTCCACTGGTGTAATGTTCTGTTTGATAAATAGGGAATTGGCTAAGGACATTTAATACTGGGAGCATATTAGAACAATTATTCATTATTATTAAGTCATCAGTATAGTAAAGAGGGCCATCAGAGTTATTATCATAAAGCATGCAGAGCATGCAAGCTTTATTTCTTCAGTCTTAAAGTCAACGAGAAATTAGAATTGCATGCATGCAAAAGTAAAGCACAAACCCTAAAAGTGACAGGCAAACCCTAAAAGCACATGCTAAGCTATTTAAGAAGGGTTATTGGACCAAAAAAGTTATCTTGTTGTTATTGTTGATTTGGGAACTTTTTAGTAGCAGCACAGCGTGTAGCCGCGGTAGTTGGGGTTGAAGACGACATCTTCAGCTAACAAGGGTTCGGCAGTGAGATATTTGCCCTAGTCTCCTTCAGGGTAGGCCATTCAGGTCCACCATCAACTCTTCATCTTATTTATCCATATACAGCTATTTGGCACCCATCAGAAGATTGTTTGCAAGGACACGTGTGCAGCTAGGGGTTTTAGCTAGAAAAAACCCAAAGCATTCACTGGGTCTCCAGATCTCAGTTTATCCTCTGAATTTTGGCAGCATCTTCATCGACAGGATCATCCTTCAGTATTGGGTGATCATCAGCTTCCAGTTTGCTCATCCGGAGCAGTTCTCATCAGTTTCATCACTCGTGTAGGTTGGGGCGTGAGCAGCTAAACCAGTGAACCAATTCGCTAGCCTACCTAGATCGGTCAGAACCTTTGCATGCTCCAGTCATTCTCTCCGGCACGGGAAGACCTTCATCCCGACAAAATCTCAGCTTCATCAGGCAGCTCCTTCACCAAAAACATCACATTTAGCTGAGAAAGGGGTTCGTGCTACTGGGCGGTAACACCGGAGGAAGGGAGCACCAGTTCTTCATCAGTTCAGCTTTTGATGCATGCGTATTATCTCTGGAGTACCACAGGCCTGATTATCAATGGTAAGTGTTAAATTCCTTTCTGCAAACCCTAGCCCTAATTCAGCTATATTTTTGGGCATTTTTGCATGGCAATTTTGTATGCACGATTATTTCGTATTTTTGCACAAGATTAAGTATACAAGTCAGCATTATACACAGTATCAGTAGAATATCAGTATTTGGGATATTTCAGTGGTATCAGAGCATGATCCTTGCCAAATATGGGCACACAGCAATTGAATAGAAGTGCATGTTGATGCATGCTTGTACATGCAAATGCATGTCAGTGATGTTGGTGAAGTGTATGTCTGAACAAAGGTTTTGTTTTGCCAACTTGTGAGAACATGAAGACAATGAGAAGGATCTTGATTGGAAATTTGTAGAGGTTAGCAACACTGCAACACTTGCCTCAATATTGAGAATATTTAGCCTTGGGTGATGAGGTATGTGCAGCATTGTCCTTTCAAGACTATTACACCATCATGTTTGAAAGCCAAGCCAAGGATTTGGATCAAGATTTCCTTAAAAACATAGTTGGAGGAGTGAAGAAAGATGAGCATGAAGTACAAGTTGTTGGTGAGCTTGATTTGGAGTTAACAGTACATGATGAGGATGTGCATGAGGAGATAGCATTAGAGCCATCCTGTGAGTCTAGCGACACAAGCACATCACTAGTCAGATTGTGGACAAGCCATGTGATGAGTTGGCGTTGGTACACTCTTCTCATCACCTATAGCAAGAGTCCAGACAGTTATGACAGGCGAAATACATGAGGTGCAAGGCAATGAGCACAACAGTCGAGACAGTGGACAATCACACATTGAGGTTAGGGAAAATTTATACATGCATGAGATAGAACTTCCAGATGATAGTCACCGAAAGAAGATTGAACATGTTAAAGAAAGCATTCTAGCAATGAAAGAGAGGACCAAGATACTCCAAGACACCATAGTACAACGAGATGTTGAGCTTACAGTTCTTCGAGTTGTATGTACCGAGTCAGCGGTCAAGCTTTCTAGTATTGAAGAGCAGTTGGATTCCTTGATGGGGCAACAGAAGAAACATATTATTGCATTTCAAAGCAATCCTCTTGAAGAGTACATAGACAAGGCGTGCAATAGCGTGAGTCCACATTTGCATAATGGCGGATGGTTTTTACAGGTTGGCCAGGATCGAGAAATTGGGCAGCAGTATATGAGCATTCCAGTTGAAATCAGAAGGGTAAAATGTCAGCTTGGTAGGATTATTCCTTGTGATGGTGCTTATGGACGAGGTCCTTTTCAAGGGTTGGATTGGAGAGAGATTAAAAGTTGATGTCCTATTGAGTGGGCGATTCTTGGGAAGACATTCCTGGCCAAGGGTATAGTCTCACAAGAGCCTTCGGATATTTGGGATGAAAGATGCACAAGTTTGCATTGGGATCCAGGTGGGAGACCTTATGAGGGATGGATACAGTGTTTATTGGTGGCGTTACTTGGGAGTCTACAGGATGCTCCTTGTGTCGATACTACGCAAGGTAGTTGTGGATGCATTTTGACCTCTGCAATTCTCAGATTGATTTGGGACCCCGCGATTACATTGACTGGCAGTTTAGTGATTTCTAGAGGATGCTTTCAGGAGCTCTCTTATGATGGTACCTCGTTTACACCGTGGTCAGTCACTCTACTTATTGGAGGCTTCCATGGGACATTTTGTGATGGTACCGTGCAGTGCAGTGCTTTGAGCAGAGGGTGCTACAAATCTCCTAGGATAATTTGGGACCCTGGGATCATCCCTGGATTCAGTTGGTTTAGTTGATTGATTGTGGATTTGCATTGGCATTGCTCGAGGACAAGCAATCTTTGGTGAGTGAGGACTGCAATGTTTCGTTTTGATAAATAGGGAATTGACTGAGGACATTTAATACCAGGAGCATATTAGAACAATTATTCAGTATTATTAAGTCATCAGTATAGTAAAGAGGGCCATCGAGATTATTATCATAAAGCATGCAAAGCATGCAAGCTTTATTTCTCCAGTCTTAAAAGTCAACGAGAAATTAGAATTGCATGCATGCAAAAGTAAAGCACAAACCCTAAAAGTGACATGCAAACCCTAAAAGCACATGCTAAACTATTTAAGAAGGGTTATTGGACCAAAAAAAGATATCTATTATTGTTATTGTTGATTTGGGAACTTTTGAGTAGCAGCACAACGTGCAGCCGCGGCAGTTGGGGTTGAAGACGGCATCTTCAGCTAACGAGGGTTCGGCAGTGAGATATCTACCCTAATCTCCTTCAAGGTAGGCCATTCAAGTCCACCATCATCTCTTCATCTTATTTATCCATATACAGCTATCTGGCACCCATCAGAAGATTGTTTGCAGGGACACGTATGCAGCTGGGGGTTTTAGCTGGAAAAACCCCAAAGCATTCGCTGGGTCTCCGAATCTCAGTTTATCTTCTGAATATTGGCAGCATCTTCATCAGCAGGATCATCCTTCGATACTAGGTGATCATCAGGTTCCAGTTTCCTCATCTAGAGCAGTTCTCATCAGTTTCGTGTAGCTGGGGGCGTGAGTAGCTAAACCAGTGAACCAATTCGCTAGCCTTCCTAGAGGTGTCAGAACCTCTGCATGCTCCAATCATTCTCTCTGGCACGAGAAGACCTTCATCACAGCAAAATCTCACCTTCATCAGACAGCTCCTTCACCAAAAACGTCACATTTAGCTCAAAAATGGGTTTGTGTTGCTGGGCAGTAACACCGGAGGAAGGGAGCACCAGTCCTTCATCAATTCAGCTTTTGATGCATGTGTATTATCTTTGGAGTACCACGGGCCTAATTATCAGTGGTAAGTGTTAAATTCCTTTCTGCAAACCCTAGCCCTAATTCAGCTATATTTTAGGGCGCATTTGCATGGCAATTTTGCATGCACGATTATTTCGTATTTTTGCACAAGATTGAGTATACGAATCAGCATTATACACAGTATCAGTACAATATCAGTATTTGGGATATTTCAACTGGATTCTATCATGTATGAGGGTACGAGATTGGCATTAGTCAAGACCACCAAGCTATAAGATTTTGCATCATGTAATCATCTCTGAGAGTTAATATAGACATGGGTTTCCTTCTAAAGTGTCATTCATGTGTATCAATCTTATTTTTGTTGCTTATTTTCTTACAAGATGATGTGTTATTTAAAAAAAATGATAGATTTATATTTTTTTAATTTTTTATATATCACCTTTCCCCGAACGTATGCATTTTAGGGGGTCACGTTTCCATATGTTCCCGTTTCAGAAACTTGGAAACGTTTCCAAGTTTCATGCAACTTTGCCTCACACCCAAGAGAAAACTTCAATATTAAAGAGCCCAAAGACGTGATTGCAACATAATGCTACTTCACAAGTGGATAAGGTAGACCATGCAACTTAGCCTCACACCCAAGAGAAAACTTCAATATTAAAGAGCCCAAAGACGTGATTGCAACATAATGCTACTTCACAAGTGGATAAGGTAGATCTGTGCTTCTAAATATCTTTTCATCGAAAGAGATACAAGTAAAAGTCAAACACGGTTGATAATGGTATTCTAATAGGATCCCTTCCCTTAAAACATAACATATGACAAGAACAACACTTATTGAAGATGATTTGTTGTTGTAGAAATCCACTCTTAAGCACCGATTGTGAGGGAGAAATTCAAGTTTGTACCAAAAATAATGCTCCATTTTGTTTTCCTTGTATGCAGCCATTTGAGTTTCACTCTGTTTAATAGTAGGAGACTAAATTTCTCAAGTTCTATTAGCTGCTGAAAAAATGCATATCCAACCAATTCTACAATCATAGTTCTCTTTGATTCTTAAGATAACATTTAACAAATTTCTCAATGTGCTTTAAATATTTATGTTGTTGAAACCTTCCAATTGAAAAAAAAAACTACTTTATAAACTACAAAATTCAGTGTTGCAAGCATCAGCAATATAACGCCAACATCGTGATATATTGCAATGCTCTCAACTCGACAATTTACCGCTGGAAAAAATCAAAATTTTTTCAAAATTTGAAAATATCGGCTGAGAATGGAGATTTGGGGATTTTTTTGAAATTTTTTATTCAGTTTGAAGAGGGAAAGTAGGGGATTGAGAACATAGGGGTTATTCACTATTACATTTTCCCATGAAAGGGCTAGAGGGAGGGGGTTGCTTTAGATGTTTAAAATTTTCAAAAAAATGAATATTTTTGTATTTTTTCAAGTTTGCCGTTATTTTCCGATATTTTCCCCGATCTTGCCGATAAGTTGTTTTCTATGTTGATTGCAAAATCAGGAGTCATTCTCTGGACTTGTGAGTAATATCAAATCAGACTTGTGAGTCATATCAAGTCCTATGTATCCTCATATGACTGAGGTGGTGATGTTGTATTGTAAAGCTTGTTAGTAATATCAAGCTGAGTCTTGTGAGTAATATCAAGACTAGACTTATGAGTGTTAAAGTTTGTGCAGCTGCAAGACCCATTCTCATAGAGGATGGTACCCTAGTTAATTGACTAGGATAGAATAAGACCCTAGAAGGTACCCTAGGGCCCCCAGTAGTCTCATGGGGTTCTTAGTCTACGACCAAGCATATTGATGCCATGGCAAAGCCCCTGGCATGTGGCTAGGGCCCCTATATGCCTCTAGGGTATTCTGGTTTGGGACCAAGAACACAATGTCCAAGTAGAGCCTGCAGGTAGAGGCAGAGATATATTCTGGTCTTGAACCAGGGACACGATTTCCAAGTAGGTCCTGCATGTTGTTGATCAACTTTCAGTGTGAGACTGAAACTTAGCTTAGTACTGAGAACCATTCTGCGAGAAAATGGAGGACCCAGTCAGGGTCTAGGGATTGATCAACCTGATTCAGTGTGAGACTGAAACTCAGCCTAAGGCTGAAAGCCATTCATTAAGAATGAAAGATAATGATGTCCCCTCTCCTAATCGATTATTGCTAGGTTGCGTCTCAAGGGACTGGCCACCCCTTGATGATGTCCCTAGTACCTAACCCTTAGGAGCAGTGTTAAGGACAAAAGGATTATACCATCCGTTTGGATCTGCCCCCTTATACAGTGATGGCAAAATATATTAAACTATGTACCTTGAAAGAGAGCAAAGTCTTTGGTCCTCTTGTTGAATGCTTATCCACCCTTATGGTTCACCTTATTCTTATGGTTGTGTGTTGTGTGGATTATGGTACCCTTGTTGACTCTTGGTCCCGTCACTCTTACTTGGTCCCGTCACTCTTACTTGTGTGCACCTTTGATTATGATGACTCTTGTTTATGGATTTTATTTGGTACACTATCCTAAATGTATTTTATAGTTTTACTAAAGGACCATTGGACCACTTATTGTTTATGATTTTATTAATTAAATTATTGGACCTTTTATCTTTATTTCTTGACCATTTTATTTGTTGTTTTATTGTTGACCACTTTATCCTATCCGAAGTCTTAGTTATACTTTATGGTTTTATTAATAAGGACACTTGGTCCATTTAATTTACCTTATGTTTTTTATTTTTTTAAACCTTTATGGTTTTATTAATAAAGACACTTGGTCCATTTAATTTACCTTATGTTTTTTATTTATTAAAATCTTTGGATTTGTTGGACCACTTCTAAGTTTGTCTAAACCTTATAAATTAAAGTCTTAAGGTAGCATGACAGGTATCGAATCTTTTCTTGGTCTGCACTTGTCATACCTCAGCCGCTGGCATAATCCTCCACGCATCGGGCTCTCTCTGTCTGCATGTCTCTGTGACGTCTTTCCACTGTGTGAACTCTATTCAGCGCAGCTGACTTCTTCACTCACGTAACCATGTGGCTGCGTTAAGTCTCATCTTGGGTTTATGCTCTGCGTTTTTTGAGCTGAGTTTTACCTCTGCTATTTGTGGGACTGAGTCTTACCTCTGTGATTTGTTGGACTGAGTTTTATGCTCTGCGTTTTTTAGCTAAGTTTTACCTCTGCATTTTTTAGCTTAGTCTTATGCTCTACGTTTTTGAGTTGAGTTTTATGCTCTGCTTTTTGAGCTATGTCTTATGCTCTGCGTTTTTTAGCTGAATTTTACCTATGCGTTTTTGAACTGAGTCTTACCTTTGCGTTTTTGAGTTGAGTTGTACCTCTACATTTTTGAGCTGAGTCTTTGCCTCTACGATTAATCTCGGTGAGTTTATCTTCAGCGATTTCTATCCACCGTGATCTCTGATCTCTGCTTGATATCTTCACGAGTTTATCCTCATGGTTCTATCTCTGTGTGATTGCTTATGGGTTTACCTTCATGATTTGTATCTACGGTTTATCTCAACGGGAGTTCTTATGGGTCTTACCTCTGTGTGCTAGGTTTCATTCCCTGAGTGACCATGAGGTTATCCTTCAAGTGTGGACTGTGGTTTCTTCAACATGACTGTCGAGAGAGTATGACTCTGCTCAGTATAACTGGGTGTCTCTTGTGCTAAGTGACTGTGTGTCCTTAGCATGACTGAATTACTTAAGCATGTGTTTTTTATTGAAACCTTTCTTCCTGTTGACTAAGAGTCTGAGGTATGTTTCTGTCTACTTTAAATCTCTCTCTCAAGGTACGTATATGGTTTACCTAGTTTGACTTGTCCCTTCGGTGACAAGATCAAACTCAAAACTATCTGAGTATAAGGCGGATCCAAATAATGGTTGTGATTCATTAATGTTGTGTCTCCTGCACTTTATTTATTTATTCTTGTACATGGCATAACATCTCAATGAACTACCTTAACGCAATGACCAACAGAGAGTTAAAATTAACACAGTGACCAGTAGAGCGTTAAGTTGAAAGAGATGAAAATTATGTTCTTGCTTTATTACGGTTTAAAGTTTTCTTAGCACCACTATTCTGAATCTGAATTTATATGATCATGCACTTATGTTTATTACTTGTATTAAAAATCACTAACCTTTAAATTTCGACAATGAGTAATATCAAGTCAAGTATTCTCATAGAAGGTACCCTATGAGAATGGATCTCCAATTGTGGAGATGATTTTGTGTTGTATTAAGATTGAAGTCTTTTGTTGTATCAAGACAGTGGACCTCCAATTGTTGAGGTGGTTATACTATGTGATATATTTCTAGTCATGGTCACTGAGTGCTATAAGTCTCCTTTAGGGCTTAGCTACCCCTAGAGTGAATTACTTTAGCATATGACTACATGGCCCAAAGTAATATATGCGATCATCAATATGTATGGAGTAATTCTTCTGAGTATGATATGATAAGATGGATAAATAATACACATATGGACCATGCATTAATTATTTAATGATAATGAGATAAAGCATAGAGAAAGAGAAATTTGAATTGCCCACGCAAATGTCTGAGTGAACTCAAGTTATAAAGCTTCAGTAAAATATGAATGCCTCAGTCAAAGCATCAATTGAACTATTAATGAATGTAATCAATTAAGTAAAGAAGAGCTTAATGTTCATCAATCAGCATGCATCAGTTAACTAAAGAGATCCATGCAAAAGTTAATAATAGAAATTGTACATGGATGGCACTAAGAGTGAAGCACCGATGACACTTAAGTTAGCCTGTTAACTAAGTGATCAACAGTCAGTCAATGATTGAATTCAGTTCACATTCGGTTCAAGTCAGTTAACATTCAGTTCAAGTGAAGTTAACATTTAGTTCAAGTTAGTTAACATTCAGCTCAAGTTGGTTAACATTCAGTCCAAGTCAGTTGACATTTAGTTAAAGCTAATTGAGGAAAGGAAGGGCGCTAATGTTTGCATGGAGGGAGTTCTAATTAGCTCCTCCTTGTGAATGCACTATGTGGTGCTCTTAGTGTGTTTACCGATCCTCCTATGCGCTGCCTTCTGCATGCTAGGATTTTTGGCTTGTTATTAATATGCTAGGCATATGGCAAGTTCAATACAGTTGCATACAATTGTTTTTGCAAGGTTACATTGGATCTCTCTTCTCTACTGTTGTGGTGATATCTCTTATCGGGCAATCTGATTATGTGTTGTAAGCCATTCTCTGCAAATCTATCTATCATACACAAAGAATTGTTGGGGTTTTCATCCTCCGTGTTTGGAGGGTTTTCCCAGTGTATATCTTGTCTCTTATGGTTGATTGATTTATATGGCTGATTTATGGAGTTGATTTATGTGGCTGATATATTTATGAGATTCATATATGGCTAAGATATTCATATGTGGCTGATATAAAGTTTCATAAGTGCTGAAAGTGTTTGATAAAAGTTTTAAAGTTCAAGCAGCTCTGATTTTGCTCAAAACATCAACATGGTATCAAAGCATAGGGCGTGAAAGAGCTTAGTTTTGTGCAGCAAGATAAGCCTACGTAGATCTTGAAGAGTTGAGCAAAAGATTGCAGCCATGACATCGATCTTCGTTCGGCCAGAAGACCACCTTGAAGGTACTTCCAACTTCAACACATGGAAGGCAAGGGTGTTGAATATTCTTAAAGAGCATAACCTTGATGGTTATGTATCCACAGTGGTAGAGGAGCTTACCATCAATGAAGGACGAGCAAGAGAGTGTTTTGATACACTCACCAATCGTTTCAAGAAAAAGGCCTCGAGTCAAGAAGAGGGGAGTGTTTTGATACACTCACCAATCTTTTCAAGAAAAAGGCATTGAGACAAGAAGAGGGGCGCATCCAAAGCAAGGTTGTGTACACTAAAGAGGAGAATCTTGTCCTCGCGGCAAGAATGAAGAAAGGGAAAAAGCCTTTCACTACAAAGAAGCTCTTTCATTCAAGTGAATAAAGGACTTCAGTATTCTCCGCAAGGGTGCAGAGATCAAGAGGGAGCCCACTCAAATCAATAAAAGATAAGTACTTTATGTTTTGATTGTTATATGATGTTATAAATTAGTTTTAAGGGTTTTTTTAATATGTTTCATGACTGTCATATAGAGATTTGTCTTCCTGGACTTTGGAATTGTGTTGAGCATATACATTGGTTTTTGTCTTTATTGGCATGTTGTAGATCTCATGAATTCCATATTACGAGACATTATATAGGATTGACATAAGGCTCCAAAATTTGTTTCATGAGATATAAGATATAGTGTTGCATGATTGTCCATGAGTTATGAACACATGACTTCATAAACCTTGATGAATAAAAGGCTGAAATATATATATATATGGGGTTGCATTAATATTCAAAAGTACTGATATGGGACTGATATAGGACTGATATGAGACTGATATAAGACTAATATAAAGTTGAAAATCAATGCATGAGATTAGTATGAGTTATGTTAAAAAATCGATTAATATATGTGCGTAACTGTGTAAATTATTATCAATATATATTCATGTGAATAAAATTCATGAGTATGAGATGGTTCTCACATTAGAATATTTTGTCTTGTAGGAAAAAATTAAATATCCTGACCTACAAGTAAAGAATGACATGAATATGGAGTCATTCCAATGGTTGATCCTGAAAGAGAGAAGATCGAGAGGTTCCAATGTTTCTCATGAAGAAGACAGAATAGAAGCCCTAGTTCTATTTTGATAAATGTAAAGACTCCTAAAGGTAATGCATCTATCTTAATTATATTCATGTATGTGTTATATATAGAGGAGTATGAGTCTCTGTGATGGAGGACTAAAATTTATGATTCTCACTTCCTAGATGTTGAGAGGAAGAAGCTAGATTTGCTAGCTCCTGAAAAATCAATGGAACTGGTTAAATTAACCTCCTATGTAGAAACCATGTATGGCACCCATATTCAGGAGAAAGCTATATGTAATAATCTTGGATGATTCTTTAGTTTAGAGTTGTAACGGTATTTAGATAAAGATTTTCTTCTGATTGAGGAAAATGTTTAGAATAATTCTTGAAAGGATTCAAGAACATAAGACTATAAGTCCATGACCACACACATGAAGTTAAATCTTATTCTTATTTAGAATTGTAAGATCTCATACATGTTAGCTATACCTATACAAGTCCCGGGATCAGTTATATGCTTTACAGTCAATACATAGACATGTACAACAAAGCATGTGTTGTGTTACCTAGTTGGTACAAGTGTATGTGGATTCAACCATGTCTTGGTTAGTGAAAGAAAGTTTCACGGATATATGGATTCTGACTAGTACAGTGATCAAGAAAGATCACATCAATGATGTTGCTTAGTCTAATAGAGCATAATGTAAAGCAGTAAAACTTTACAAAGTTCCTACTTAGTTATATCCGAGACATGGTGCAAAAAGGAGTTGTGTAACTCATGTACATCTCCACGGATGAGCAAGATTGTCAGCATATTTACTAAGCCTCTATCCAAAACAAGCTTGGTATAGAATAAAAGACTCCTCTAGTTGAAGAGGGAGTATTGATGTATCTCTGCAGGCATCAACAGTTAAAAATCCCCAAACTAGTTAGTCATGGTACATGACTCAGGCAACCATGGGTTGTGATATCTTGTGGAGAAAATCCACATGAGAAGAGACATGGTCAAAGTCTTGGAGACTATTGGATACTCAAGAAGATTTATAGTCTAGATTGTCAGAGAATAGTTAAACCTCTTGGAAAGATATCCACACAGTTGGCTATGTGGGGTACTGTGATATGAAATCGCTATGAAAGAGGTCATGCCTTGAAGAACATCACGGAGAATCGCAAGCTCACTAAAAAATTCTTTAGATGGTAGAAGATTCTTGAAGTCAACAAATGTTGAAGATTGAAAGAAAAGATAAGACTTTCTAACTGCATGATATTACACAATTAATGTGTTGTATATGATGGATATGAAATCCATAGTTTCTAGTTTAGAGAAACTGCATTCTAGATCGGATCCAAATGATGCTACTTTGAATAAGTAGTCGGTTGGTCTCTTAAAGTACCTAGCAGACCTGTTGTATTTTATGCTTATTGCTAAGCATATGTTTGAGTACCTTTAAGGTACATTAGGATAGGTTCTTTACTGTATTTGATACATGGTAGACCTGTTGTGCTATCCAACTATTGTGTTTTAGCCTGAGATAAACTATGTATATTGCGGTTAATACTACATAAGCCAAGAGTATTGCGGCTAGTACTACTGAAGTAAGGTGTATTTCAACTACTACTAGGCAAAGTATATTGCAGACAGTACTACTTGTTGAGAAGTAGTGTAAATTTGGAAGCTACCTACTAGGGTGTACAGTTAGTTATTAGGTGTTAATAGTCAAGCTTTCCGAAAAACTCTATGTTATGATAGAACACATTGTGATGAAGTTTTACTTCATCAAAGTCATGGTCATGTAAAATGAAATTTCAATACATAGCTACTGATGAGCAGATTGCAAATTTGTGGACAATCTGCTATCAATGACGAAGTTGAGAATCGAGATATTTCTGAGATAAGCTTGGTATGGCAGGAAATTCCTGGTAAAGCAGAGAATGTCTCCCTCGCTAAGAGGGAGTGTTGATTGTACAGCATCAGGAGTCATTCTTCAGACTTGTGAGTAATATCAAGTTGGACTTGTGAGTCGTATCAAGTCCTATGTATCCTCATATGATTGAGGTGGTGATGTTGTATTGTAAAGCTTGTGAGTAATATCAAGCTGAGCCTTGTGAGTAATATCAAGTCAAGTATTCTCATAGAAGGTACACTATGAAAATGGATCTCCAATTGTGGAAATGATCTTGTGTTGTATCAAGATTGAAGTCTTGTGTTGTATCAAGACTGTGGACCTCCATTTGTTAAGGTAGTTATATTATGTGATATATTTCTAGTCATGATCACTGAGTGTTATAAGTCTCCTTTAGGGCTTTGCTACCCCTAGAGTGAACTACTTTAGCATATAAATACATGGCCCGAGGTAATATATATGATCATCAGTATGTATGGAGTAATTCTCCTGAGTATGATATGATAAAATGGATAAATAATACACATATGGAACGTGCATTAATTATCTAATGATAATGAGATAAAGCATAGAAAAAGAGAAATTTGAATTGCCCATGCAAATGTCTGAGTGAACTCAAGTTATAAAGCTTCAGTAAAATATGAATGCCTCAATCAATGCCTCAGTCAAAGCATCAGTTGAACTATTAACGAATGTAATCAATTAAGTAAAGAAGAGTTTAATGTTCATCAATCAGCATGCATCTATTAAACTAAAGAGATCCATGCAAAAACTAATAATAGAAATTGTGCACGGATGGCACTAAGAGCGAAGCACTGACGAAACTTAAGTTAGCATATTAACTACGTGATCAACAGTCAATCAAAGATTGAGCTCAGTTCACATTCCGTTAACATTCAATTCAAGTCATTTAACATTCAGTTCAAGTAAAGTTAACATTCAGTTCAAGTCGGTTAACATTCAGTTAAAGCCAATTGAGGAAAGGACGGGCGCTAATGTTTAAATAGAGGGAGTTCTAGTTAGCTCATCCTTGTGAATGCACTATGTGGTGCTCTCAGTGTGTTTACTAAGCCTCCTATGCACTACCTTCTGCATGCTAGAAATTTTGGCTTGTTATTAATATCCTAGGCATATGGCAAGTTCAACATAGTTGCATACAGTTGTTTTTGCAGGGTTACATTAGATCTCTTTTCTCTACTATTGTGGTGATATCTCTTATCAGGCAATCTGCTTATGTGTTGTAAACCATCCTCTGCAAATCTATCTATCATACTCTAAGAATTGTTGGGTTTTTCATCCTCTGTGTTTGGAGGGTTTTCCCAAGGTATATCTTGTCTCTTATGGTTGATTGATTTATATGGCTGATTTATGGAGCTGATTTATGTGGCTGATATATTTATGAGATTCATATGCGGTTGAGATATTTATATGTGGCTGATATAAAGTTTCACAAGTGCTGAAATTGTTTGATAAAAGTTTTAAAGTTCAAGCAGCTCCGCTTTTGCTCAAAACATCAATATTCCAAACCCTCAACGATATTTTTGCCAACATGATGTTTGCAACATTGCTTCAATTTCACAAGAAAACACTTGGATTGTAGATTTCTCATTATTGAAGGTCAATCTGCCAAGAAGCAGCCATTCAGTCCAATCCACCCTTAAGATGCTGAGTCAGCCTTAGAATAAAAACTAGGACAATACTAATCAGAATTGTGTGTATCTTCATGTTCATTGCCCGTAATGCTAGATTCAAATGGACACCTACTGCTTTTTCTCTTCTATCTCACTTCTCATTCACTATAATCTATTCTGCTAAGAACATGTACACGACTTTAGACTGTAAAACACCAAATAAGCAAACACACTTTAAGATGCATATGCATGCATGCCAGTTGTTGCTCCCACTTTGTATTGCCATCATTTTGTACCAAACAGTCCCTTTGACCTACTTTAGTTGACATTCGTTGGACATTAATAAAATTATCTTATGTTATCTTATCTACTGGCAAGAATGGTTTCAATTTAGTAATTTACTGCACAAAAAGGTTCACCAAGAAAAAATATTAACCAAGAAGTTTGTAAAATATATTCCTCCAATGGATTCCAGTTTCCTTGTATGCAGTCATTTGAGTTTGACTTTGCATGATAGTAGGAGACTAACATTTCTCAAGTTCTGTTAACTGCTGCAAAAATGCATATCCAACAAATTCTACAATCATAGTTCTCTTTGATTCTTACATAACGTTAACAAATTTTTCAGTGTGCATTGAATCTTGATGTTGTTGAAACCTTCCAATTAAGGAAAGAACTACTTTAGAAACTTCAATTTCACAAGAAAACATTTGGACTGTTGGCTTCTTGTCATTGAAGGTTAATCTGCCAAGAAGCAGCCTTTCAGTCCAATCCACCCTTACAAGGCTGAGTTGGCCTTAAGGCTGGAAAAAATATTAACCAAGAAGTTTGTAAAATATATTCCTCCAATAGATTCCAGTTTCCTTCTATGCAGCCATTTGAGTTTGACTTTGCATGATAGTAGGAGACTAACATTTCTAAAGTTCTATTAACTGCTGCAAAAATGCATATCCAACAAATTCTACAATCATAGTTTTCTTTGATTCTTACATAACGTTAACAAATTTTTCAGTGTGCATTGAATCTTGATGTTGTTGAAACCTTCCAATTAAGGAAAGAACTACTTTAGAAACTTCAATTTCACAAGAAAACATTTGGACTGTTGGCTTCATGTCATTGAAGGTTAATCTGCCAAGAAGCAGCCTTTCAGTCCAATCCACCCTTACAAGGCTGAGTTGGCCTTAAGAATAAAACCTAGGACAATACAAAATTAGAATTGTGTGTCTTCATGTTATACAGTTATTGCCCTTAATACTATATTCAAACAGATACCTACTGATTTTTCTCTTTTATATCACTTCTCACTCACTACAATCTATTATACTATCTATTATGCTAAGAACATTTACATGGCTTTAGAATCTAAAACACCAAATAAGCACACATACCTTAAACACATGCATGCATGCCATTCGTTGCAACTAACAGGACCGTTCACTCTACTGGCAAGAATGGTTTCAATTTACCGCACAACATGGTAACGAAGAAAAAGTGTTGACATGATTGGATCTGTACAGGCTGCAGTAAGATTTCCAGCTAGAAAACAACAATTGCCATCAATCAACAGGATAGTTATATCATGAATGCCTGCCAGCCTGTTAGGATGGCTATGTCTGTTGGCCAGTGTCAATATAGTTCAAATGGGTATCTGCAATGGAGGACATGACAAAAAACAACACTAATGAAAGACATACGCCTAGCTATCCAAATGGATATACAATGGTACATATGATTGCTGTGAATTTCAATGACTCAATGCCATCACTAAAGTGGGTTCACTTGCATTAATGCTACTCGGAAAAATAAAATAAAATAAAAATATTAGAGTGTATGATATCATACTTTATGTAATATCCCAAATACTGATATTCTATTGTTTCACTATTCTAGGGCTTAGTTGTACTCTCAAAATGTGCAAGAATACTGAATAAAAATTTGCATGCAAGGTGTCTGGCCAATGGTCCTAAATTATGGCTGAACTAGGGCAAAGATTTACAGAAAGAAGGTAAACACTTACCACTAATAATCAAGCTGATGATACTCCAGAGATAAGATGCATGCATACAGAGCTGGACTGGTGAGGTAATGATGCTTCCTTCCCAGTGTTACCACCCAGCAGTAAGGAACCCTCTCCTCAGCTAAAGGTGACGTTTTTGGTGAAGGAGGTGCCTGATGGGGCTGAGACTTTGACCCCTCTAAGCTGGCTAGCAAATCGATCCTCCTGTTTGATGCTCATGCCCCCAGCTACACGGATCTGCTGATAACTGCTCTGGATGAGCAAACTGGGGTCTGATTATCACTCAAGGCAATGGAGTGATCCTACTGATGAAGATGAAGCTGTTATACGGAAGAGAAACTGGGATTCAGAGACCCAGGGAATACATTGGGGTTTTCCAGCTAAATCCCTGGCTGCACACGTGAACCTGCAAACAATCTTCCTAGGAATGTTGGATCACTGGATACGGACAAATAAGGTGAAAGTTGATGGTGGACCTGAATGGCCTACCCTGAAGGAGACTAGGGCAGATATTTCATGGCCGAACCCTCGTTAGCTAAAGACGTTGTCTTCAACCCCAACTGTTGCTGCTGCTCAAATACTCCAAATCAACAATAATAATAATTGACAGCTCCTTTAGTCCAATAACCCTTCTTAAATTGACCATCATGCGCTTTTAGGGTTTGCATGTCACTTTTAGGGTTTATGCTTCACTTTTGCATGCATGCAATTCTAATTTTATGTTGACTTTTAAGCCTAAAGAAATAAGGCTTCTTTTATCCAACTAATGACTTTAATATTGGATGAGTGTCCTGGTCTGTTCTAAATATCAAATGTCCTCGGTCAATTCCCTATTAGGCAGTACCCGCTCGAACCTATGGGAATTAAGTAGGTTAGCCGATGTTTTGGTGCTTAATTAGAAGACGACATTACAGTCATCCCCACTTGAAATTGCTTGTCCTCAAGCAACTGCAAACTAGGATGTTGCAATACCTGCTCTCCCTCCCATGTGGCATCCTCCATAGGTAATTCTTTCCATTTTACCAGGTACTCTCGAATCACCCTGTTTCGAAGTTTCCTTTCTCGCATTTGTAGGATTTTCTCTGGAATCAGTACCAAAAGCCCGTCATCATCTAAGGGAGGCAACTCGGAGGATGGACCAATATGTTGCCCTACTATTTTCTTGAGGTTGGATACATGAAATACATTGTGAATTTTGCTCTCCTCTGGGAGTTCTAGTTCATAAGCCACCTCTCCAACCTTCTTGACTACCTTGTAAGGACCATAGAAGCGGGGTTTTAGTTTTTTTGCTCCTTTTTTCTTGAGGGAAGATTGCCTATAAGGTTTTAGCCATAAATATACCAGATCTCCTACCTCAGAATTCCTTTCAATGCTGTGTCTTTCTACATATAGCTTCTGCTAATTTTGAGTTGCCTGTAGATTCTCCTTCAGGACCTTGAGAGTATCTTGATTGTCCTGTACCCAATCTTTGTCCTTTGGTGCCCAGTTGTCTCCAAAAGCCAAGTCTGCAAAGTTCAGTGCGTCATAACCATATAGAACCTTGAAAGGTGTCATTTTAATGGACATGTGGTGGGTAGTATTGTAGCAGTGTTCTCCCAAGTGTATCCATTTAATCCATGTCCTCTATTGCCTTGCTACATAGTTCCTCAGATACCCCTCAATCCACTTGTTGACAATCTCCATCTGCCCCTCGCTTTGGGGATGATAACTTGTGCTTGTAGTAAGTTCTGTCCCTACTAATCTGAATAGCTCCTGCCAGAAAGCACTGGTGAATTTACTGTCACGATCACTGACAATGGTTTTGGTTAGCCCATGGAGTCTAAAAACCTCTCTAAAAAATAACTCGGCGACTTGCGATGTTGAATAGTCGGAAGAGATAGCAAAGAAGTGAGCAAATTTGGTCAATCGATCTACCACTACATATAAACAGTCTCGTCCCTGTACCTTGGGTAAACCTGTAATGAAGTCCATCGAGATGCTTTCCCATTTTTGCTCCGGTATCGGTAATGGCTGAAGTAACCCTACCGGATGAGTGTGTTCGATCTTGTTCTGCTGGCAGATACTGCATTCCCGAACGTGTTGTATTACCTCCTCCTTGAGGCCTTTCCATGAGAAACTCTCTCTAATCTGACTGTAGGTCTTCAAGAACTCTTGATGCCTTGATAATGGTGAGTCATGTGATGCCTGTATGATCTTTCTCTTTAAAGTTGATTCTGGGACGAGGTATATCCTCCCTTCGTAATAGATGATGTCATCAATGATCCTGGATCTATCCATCTAGTAACTCACAAGCAAATTTGTTTTTGGAATATTCTACTAAGAGAAGAGACCTCCAATCCGTGGATATACTCATGAGGGATAATGAGGTTGGTCGTCTGGATAAGGCATCCGCGACTATATTGTTCTTACCCTTAACATACTCTATTTCAAAGTCATACACCTGTACCTTGTTGACCCATTTCTGTTGGCATTCATTTAATTCCTTCTGCTCCAAGAAGTACTTGAGGTTGTTGTGATCTGTCTTGATTTTAAACTTGCTTCCCACCAAATACTGTCTGAATTTAGTTAAAAAGGCATGTAAGATGGCTAGCATCTCCTTATCATATATGGAATAGTGGCATTCATAGTCCTTAAGTTTCTGACTTTCAAAGGCAATCGGGCGATGGCTTTGCATTAGTACCGCCCCTATACCTTCTCCTGAAGCATCACAATTCCACTATGAATGGCTGTGAGAAATCCGGTAGTGCCAAAACTGGACAAGAACTCATGATTGTTTTCATTTTCTCAAAGGTTTGTTGTGCCAATTCTGTCTATGTGAATGCCCCTTTCTTTGTGAGATCGGTGAGTGGTGTGGAAAATTGAGAGAACCCCTTAACGTACCTCCTGTAATAGGTGCACAGGCCTAAAAATCCCTTCAATTCAGTAACTGTCTTTGGTGTAGGCCAATCCAAGATAGCTCTAATTTTCTCCATATGAACTTGTACCCCTTCTACGTTGATTATATGTCCTAGATACAGCATCTCCTTCATACTGAACTCACACTTAGACATTTTTGCGTAAAGTGAGTGCTCATCTAGAATTCTCAATACCTCATCCAAGTGTTTCAGATGTTCCTCCCAAGTTTTACTGTAAATTAAAATATCATCAAAAAATACTAGTAAATACTTCTGTAACTGAGCCCCGAAAGTGTGGTTCATGCAAGATTGGAAAGTTGTTGGAGCGTTGGTGAGTCCAAAAGGCATGACTAAGAACTCATAGTGACCATAGAGACAACAGAAAGCTGTCTTGGAAATGTCTTGATCCCTTACTCGGATCTGATGGTACCCTAATCGAAGATCAATCTTTGAAAAGTATTTAGCACCCCATCGCTAGTCCATTAGTTCATCAATCCTAGGGATGGGATACCTGTTTTTGATGGTATTCTTGTTGAGTGCTTGTAATCAATACACATTCGCAATGTGCCATCTTTATTTTTAACTAAGACCACTGATGATGCAAAGGGACTAGAACTCGGTCGAATATATCCTAGTTCTAGTAATTCCTTGATCGTCTTCTCGATCTCATCCTTGTATCTTTTGGGATGTCTGTATGGAGTGGTTATGACTACCTATGTGCCCTCCTCCAACTCAATAATATGCTCAAATCCCCTATCTGGTGGTCGACCTGCTGGAAGATCCCGAGATACCTTCTCATGTTTCTGCAATAGTGCATGAATATCTGCTGGAGGTTGGGTGTTGTTCTCTGGAGGTTTTCTAAAAGTGACCAAGCACTCTGCTGACCATTCTATGTCACCCTGTCTGAGCACGGCCTCCATTATCTGTGATGATACTGGTTTGGGGGGGTAAGTATTCATGCCCCTCAAAATGACCCGTTTTCCCTCTATCCCCTAGAATTCCATTTCCATTGCCCTATAATCTGTAGTATATTTTCCTATTGATTAGAGCCATTGGACACCTAATACTACGTTTGTATCAGCCACATTCACCACATAAAATGAGTCTATCATATGGTAGTTCCCTAATGTGACATTCAATTTGGGAATCCAATAGTTACACTCCATGCTAGTATTTCCTGCTACCTCTACGATGAATCCCTCAAATTTCTCTATTGGAATACCCCGCTTAGCTACCCATGTTGCATCAATGAAATTGTGGGTTGCAACATGGGTTGCTCCCCCATCAATTAGTACACCTACCCTGTGGCCCTATATTACTCCCCTGACCCTGAGAGTATGAAATCTGGGTACTCCGGATAACGTAGCAATGACTCCTTCTGGTGCTTCTCCCTGAAGTGATTCTTCTTCTATTGCCCTCAATTCTTCTGTTGTTTCATGTTCGAAATCCTTCCCTTCACTGTCTGAGTAGACCTCTATATAGTGGGCTTTGGCCTTCCCTGAGCACCTGTGGCCTGGAACCCATGGTTCCTAACAAGTAAAACACAATTTCTTCCATCTCAATTCTTTCCTTGTGTCATCGTCCAACCAAGTTTTCTTTGGCATTTCCTATTGGAAAGGTTTTCTATCTTTGTCTTTTACTGGAAAGTTTGTCTTGAGTGGGAACCTGCTCTTTAGAACTAAGTCTTGCAGATCTTTGGCCCTGTTGATCGCATCCTGTAGAGTAAGATGGTTTGTAGGCTTTCACCCACCCCCGTAGAGGTTCTATTAAGGCCTCTAAAAACAACATGATCAATTTGCTCTATGACACATCGGTCACCATAACTGCGATTCTCTGGAATTCTGAGATGAAGGCCTCGGCACTACCTCTCTGTTTGAGTTGAGCCAACTCTCTAAAGAGTATCTCCGGGTCCTTTCTGTCAAACCGTTCCGTGAACCTCTGTGTAAATTCATTAGAGGAGCTTATGGTGTTGTGACCCAATGTCATTAGCCCACGGTACCACCACTCGTGAGCTTCTCCGTCCAAATGTAGGGTAGCCAATTTAATGGCATCTGTCTTTGTCATGGGGTTGAGTTGGAAGTAAGTATCCAACTTCTGAACCCATATTCTCGCTGATCCTCCTCGAGTCCCGTCAAAGTTTGGGATGGTCAATCTACCCAAGGTCTTCTGCAACTCATAATTCAGGTTAAACCCTCTGTTAACATTCTGGGGCCAGTTCCTGCTCTTCATATTGCAGAAGTCTGAGAAGGACATGGCTGCATGGAACTCATCTCCCAAATCCCTATACTCCTGTAAGTGGGCTCCAAATGGTTCACTACGTTCTACTGGCATGACTGGTCCTGCTACCACATCTGCCAGGAAGTGAGGCATAGTAGGTTTGATGGAAGGTTTGTTATATATATGGGGGGTATTTTGCATATTAGTGTATGCATGCTTCCCACTACTACTTGTAGAACCTCTATCTACTGGTGAAAGTGGTATACTGCTATGACTTGGTTCTGGTTTCGAAGCCAATCTGTTTATTGCATGCAATACTTCCTTTTGCCCTTTAGCTAAGTCATGCAATGTGTTCACCAAGCGACGAAATTCCATCATGTCTTCCTCTTCTCCTGTTCCTTTCCCTCTGTCAAAGTGTATACCTGTTGGGTCCATATCTGAGTTGGTATCTTCTAACTGGATATCCTCAAATTCCTACTCTCAATGCACCTACTCTTCCTTCTCCTATAGGTTACAAAAGTGTCTTCTTCTGTATTCATTTACTTCTCATGTTCAAGCCCACAGCTGGCAATGAACATGCTCTGATACCACTGTAATATCCTAAATACCGATATTCTATTGTTTCATTATTCTAGGGCTTACTTCTACTCTCAAAATGTGCAAGAATACTAAATAAAAATTTGCATGCAAGGTGCCAAGCAAATGGCCCTAAATTATAGCTAAACTAGGGCAAAGATTTACAGAAAGAAGGTAAACACTTACCACTGATAATCAAGTTGATGATACTCCAGAGATAAGATGCATGCATACAGAGCTGGACTAGTGAGGTAATGATGCTTCCTTCCCGGTGTTACCACCCAGTAGCAAGAAACCCTCTCCTCAGCTAAAGGTGACGTTTTTGGTGAAGGAGGTGCCTGATGGGGCTGAGACTTTGCCGAGATGTAGATCTTCCCGTGCCGGAGAGAATGACCAAAGCATGCAGAGTTTTTGACCCCTCTAAGCTGTGGCTAGCGAACTGATCCTCTTGTTTGGTGCTCACACCCCCAGCTGCACGGATCTGTTGATAACTGCTCTGGATGAGCAAACTAAGGTCTAATAATCACTCAAGGAAATGGAGTGACCCTGCTGATGAAGATGAAACTGTTATGCGGAAGAGAAACTAGGATTCAGAGACCCAGCGAATACTTTGGGGTTTTCCAGTTAAATCCCCAGCTGCACATGTAAACCTGCAAACAATCTTCCTGGGAATGTTGGATCATTGGATACGAACAAATAAGGTGAAAGCTGATGGTAGACCTGAATGGACTACCTTGAAGGAGACTAGGGCAGATATTTCATTGTTGAACCCTCGTTAGTTGAATCTTCAACCCCAACTGTTGTTGCTGCTCAAATACTCCAAATCAACAATAATAATAATGGATAGCTCCTTTAGTCCAATAACCCTTCTTAAATAGACCATCATGCGCTTTTAGGGTTTATGCTTCACTTTTGCATGCATACAATTCTAATTTTATGTTGACTTTTAAGCCTAAAGAAATAAGGTTTCTTTTATCCAACTGATGACTTTAATACTGGATGCATGTCCTGATCTGTTCTAAGTATCAAATGTCCTCAGTCAATTCCCTCTTATGGAATACCCGCTCGAACCTATGGGAATTAAGTAGGTTAGCGGGTGTTTTGGTGCTTAATTAGAAGAAGACATTGCACTGTAGTCCTTAATGCCTATAACAATTCACACTCATAATTACCAGCATGGATCTATCTTAAACCCAGATCTATTAAGCACCGAGAGGGATCCAATTTCTTGAGGTGTAATTTTTTTCTTGAAGTGTTAAATATTTAATATTAAAAAAATTACACATCACTCCCGGTCCTTAACAGATCTGGGTTTAAGATAGTTCTATGTTGGTTTTAGTTTTTTTTTTATTTTATGAGTAGATATGAATTTTTTTTTTTTATTTTTTTTTTTTTACGAGTTATGTGCCGACATGAAATTTTTTAAATTATTTTTTTATTTTTTATGAGTTATGAGCCTACATGAATTTTTTTAATTACTTTCTATTTTTGGGAATGCTATGTTACATAACCTAACGTGACAAAATCTCCCCCATACTGGGCTGAGAGCACCTTGCTGCTCTCGATGCAACTAGCAGCCCTTCTTTCACAACGTTCTTCGTATTAACATCGTTACCTTCACTATAGGCAGTCTGCTAATAATTATAAAAATTGTCAACTAGAAATGATAGAATGCAGATCATACAGAAGACTGTATGATATCATACTGTAGTCCTTAATGCCTATAACAATTTACATTCATAATTACTAACAGCCCTTCTTTTGCACCGTGCTTCATATTTACATAGTTGCCTACACTATAGGCAGTCAGCTAATAATTATAAAAATTGTCAACTAGGAATGAATGATATATTGCAGATCATACAGAAGAGTTTATTTTTATCATTACTAGATGAACAAGATCAAATTCACAGAGAGTGCAGAACTGAACAAATTTTTAGGATAGAACGATGTAGCTTAGAGGATGAAAGACGAAACATTCTGCAAATGTACATTAAGCTGTGTAAATATAAAACGCTATTGGAACTGCTTTAAAAGCGTACCTTTACATGCTGTTTGGGATCTCTATCAGATAGGCATGTGCTTGCATTGGCAGTGACAGAAGTATTGTATAGTTCCCATGTAGATCCTACTTGGTGTGAACCTTCAATTAAAGAAGCTGTTGCAGGAAAAGGATTCCATTTCTGGAAAACGATAGAAGAGAAACTCAACATAAAAAATTTATTTCACTTGAAGAAAAACAGTCCATCAAAAAACTTGGAAGAAATGTTAGTAAATATTTGCATAAGAAGATTACCTCTGCAACTTCTGTTTCAAAAGGGGGTTGATGCGATGGTTCAGAATTTAGAGATCCATTGCCAGAATGTATTATGGAATGTGATATGTCAAACATAGGCAGAGCAAGAACTTCTGCTTCTGAAGTGTGCTTCTCATTGATCCTAGCCATGCTTATTGGATTCCTTCCAACAGTTGCAACTTGTCTTGGTGGAGATGGAGGATGTGTATCAAATGTTGCCCATCCTTCATTTGTTGAACTCACCCATTTTTCATCAAGTGAATTTGACCCTTGAATTCTAAAAAGATTAGACTGTGTGCCATCTGAACCCAAATCTATCAAGCTATCTGAATTAGTCCTTCTGAAAACTGAGAGTTCACGATCAACTGGGGCCCCATTACTAAAAGATGCAAACTTTGACATGTGGAAATTCTTGTCTTCCACACCCTAACATAAAGCCTCCACCAAAACATTACGAGAAAGCCTTTCTTTTAGCAACTGTCAAAGCAAATGGTTGCATTTTACATATTTAAAAGTATGAAAACTAGACTAATTAAAATTAAGATAAACATGATCCTCATCCACTCCAGAGTCCTAGCATTCAGAAATTAGATATATTGTCCATTTAAGAAGATGACTTGTATGCACTGGTCAATAGCAGTTATTTCCCAGCTGATAAATTATATAAGGAAACACATAAAGTTCATTTCTGGGTCCTAAAGACATATGATGATGGAAGGGACAAATGACACCTACGAAGTAAACAATTTTCTTGTCTGAGCCAAAAAAGGCAACCACGTGGCTATAAAAGTGGCTAAGATGGTAATTAGAATTGACAATAGTGTTGATTTTTCTGAGCAGCATCGAGAGCCCTTCTCTTTGGAGAATGGGACCACTTGGTCCAAGACCACGGTGAAGACTCAACCCAGTGTTGAGTGACCATTTTGCTGAATGGTAGATATCTGGTCTAGGACCATGATATAGATCCAGCTCTGCCCTGGGTAGACTCAACCTTGTGTTGAGTAGACATCTGGTCCGGGACCATGATGTAGACCAGTCTGGGACTGGTAGACTTAGCTTAGTTTTGAGTAGCCATTCTCTTGGAGAATGAAGACACTGTAAGCCCTAGACTGGGTCTGGACATGTGTGTGGCACTTTGACCCTTGATCTATGTGCTCGGTGTGCTTCTCCTAGGATTAGCTACCCTTGGTTAAGTTACCCTAGTACCAGATCTAGGTGTCACACAGTGTGTGAGATAAAAGCATTAATAACTCTCTTGGTTTATGATGATGTACTTTTGAAATCAAAATACGACCACAGAGGCACTTGGAAAAAGGCCAAAGTCAAAAGTCAAAATAAATAAAAACTTGTTGACCACAGGAAAATGACCACAAGTGAAAATCAAAATAAATAAGGACTTCTTATAAAAGTCAAAGGAAAAATAAAAAGACAATTTTGGTAAAAGTGAAAGTGAAATTAGGAAAAGATTAAAAATATTATTATTTGTATATTTCCTAATCTTGTCCACTTACAGGTGAATGAAGGCTATAAAAGAAGATCAAGTCTTCTCATTATTCACACACAAGTTTTGCTCTCACAGGTGAAGAAGACTTTTTTATGTTAAAAACCCTCAGCTAGGACTTTTTCATCTTCAGCATTTTTGGACAGCCACCTTCAGCATTCCGTTTTTGTTTTCTCTGGCAGCTGTCTTCATTCTTTTGGGCAGATCGGGAAGCTGAGATTCTTTGTGGGCAGCCCTTCTTCCATTTGCGTGGGCAGTCTCTCTCCGGGCAGTCTTTTGAGGGCACTGCCCTCTCAGCACCTCGGACAGCCCTTAGCTGGCATACCCGTGAGTGCTGAAGCCCTTAAGGCACCCTCAGGTAGCCCGTGAGGGCTGCCATGGCCCTACAGGCCCTCAGGGTAGCCCGAAGGCAGACCCATGAGGGTCCTATGGTAGCCGTGAGGCTACTGGGCCTTCCACAGACCCTCGGATCAGTCCCTAAGCCACGGGCTTATTCTGCTAGCCCTTTCAGGCAGCAGTGGGACTGTCCAAAAGGCTGCCAGGCAGCTAACAGGCCATGGGCAGGGTTGGAAATTCCTCCGGGCAGCATCAAGGCTGCTAATAAATCAGCCACGCAGAGTAAAAGGTCACGGGCAGCGTGGAAGGGCAGACTGGGCAGGTCAACAGTCAACGGGCAGCAACAAAACCCAGATCTGGGCAGATCGGGCAGTTCGGGCAGCAGACATTCAGATCTGGGCAGGGCAGTCTGAGATTTTCGGGCAGGAAAGAGAAATTCCTGTTTTGGGGAATTTTTGTATTTCTGGAATTTGTGGTTGAAAAATTATCACTGATTTTTTACTGATAAATTTTACTGTTAATGTGGGTAAAAATCCAAATCTGGATTTGAGGAACTTTTTGAAGAATTTTCTGAGTCATCTCATTTACGAGATGAGCTATTAATGCTTTTGGGGTTTTTGTCCTTTGAAGGTTTCCCCAGTGAAAAATATTGTGTCCATGTGTGCTGATGTGATGAATGTGTTTTTACTGCACTGCTGATTTGTTTATGTTTATCTGCAAATTTTAAAAGTTATCTCCTAATGCTAAAATTTAACAAATAGTTAATCCTCAAAGCAAGCCTAATTCTTCTTGAAGAGACAATACAAAGACAATAAAAGAGTGTTCTACGGTCATCCAAAAATTTTGTAAAACAAAATCTCCCAGCCATTTTCGAGAGAAACAGTACGCTTACTTACAGGCAAGCCACAGTTTTCTGCTCTTTGAGGCCTCTGAGAGTAACTTTCTTGTGCAGCATATTGCAGAATGTTCTGGCCATGCTGATTACCATGATTGTTCAAAATGTGAGCTTCCGATCTTTGATTATGTCCTAGCGCAGAGTCCCCAGATACCCCCTTGTAATGAAAGGTAAGTTTTATAGTGTCTCCCTCATTGTTTCCATGATAGTTAGGAAGGCACCTCATTATGTCTCCTGCATCATTTACAGAATAGTTTGACAGACGCTGGCGCCCATCAACTCCTTCATTTCCGGAGTAATTAGACAGGCCCCCATCTCCATTCCCATGGTAATTAGATAGACGCCCTACACTATCTCCATCAGTATTACCACGAAAATTTGAGAATCGTCTTGCATCTTCTACGTCAGTATTCATGTGGTAATTATACAGCCTTCTCACTCCATCTCCACCATCATACTCACGGTAATTTGAGGGGCGCCTGATGCTCTCAAAAATATCACTTCCAGTATAACTAGAGGAACGTCTCGCAGAATCTGACTCCTGGGCCCCTTGGTAATTAGATAACCGGGAACCAATTTCAATTTCATCATTATTCCCCCTACAGTTTGACAGGCGCCTGATGCCATCTCGTGCACTATTAGATTGATATGACGACAATGACAACCGCCCTGTATCCAACATGTCCTCTGGATAACGACAGTCAAGTGAAAACCTTCCATACTCTTCCTGCAGGCAGAGTGAATCATACAAGAAAGGGAGCATGGTTAGTAAAATCTTTAAACGGTTGGATGGTAAGCCATTAGTTCATACAATCAGGTAATTCCACCAACAAGATTGGACTCCACATGGCATTCATGTTATGTTGAAGGATAGACTCAATGCCATACCAACCAATTTGCTTTTCCCCAATCAGTTACTGTTATCGTTCAGATATATCTATAGTAAGATTCATCATATGGAGAGTAGAAGATCTGAACGAACTGAATAAGAGATAAAACCATGAGCTTATTGTCCAATGGGATCTTCTGAAAATGACGCCCAAAAAATTGCATAGTGGATTATTAACCAAAAGCCTTCCATTTCCTTCTAATTAAGACGTTAATATAAAGGGCGTAAGTTCAGAGATTTGCGACAGCAAACCGACTCGAGATAATCAACGGTATACATTGACTAAGCAACAATGGCAATCAGAAGCTAAACCTCAAAAGAATCGAGACAGAACTCTATTTGAATGCTTACCGCCCTGTTCCTTTGAATAAACGCCTCTGCAACATATCGTCTCTCCACATAAACCTGCTTAATGAAGGTTCGCAGTCTCTCAACATTGCTATGCAAACAGGTTGTAGCATCACAAGAACCAAAAGCAGAGTGAGGACAATAATTTTATCTTGACTTGTATCTTCAGTTTCCATAATAGAGGCAAAACTTGAAAATTAGACACACAAAATATTGCAAACGAAAAAACAAAAAGAGCTTTTCAGCAAAAAGTCCCTACCTGTTGTCAGGCAGGCCGTTATTCTGGAAATCCCAGTTCTTCAAGTAAATTTCTCGCGCCCGCTGTAATAAATTTACAATTTGTATATCCTCGGTGAGATTTCAAACTTGTCACATTATTGTTTCGCTTAGCCTATTAAACTCCAACAACTAATTAACCAATCTCGACAAGAAAACAGAGCAGAAGAGCAAAACACCTCGTTTCCGCCGGAATGAAGAGCAGTAACTTCTGCCGCGGTAAACTTGGACATTGATATTGATTTTACCCGGTGAGTGAACTC
This sequence comes from Pseudotsuga menziesii, assembly GCA_001517045.1. Taxonomy (NCBI): domain Eukaryota; kingdom Viridiplantae; phylum Streptophyta; class Pinopsida; order Pinales; family Pinaceae; genus Pseudotsuga; species Pseudotsuga menziesii. Next base: position 363,599 of record LPNX011151533.1, read on the forward strand.
CCGGCTGTAATAGTAAAGTAATAGTAATAGGAGGGCGGATTTTAAAGCTCGAGAATTGCACATATAATACAAATAGAATGCAAATGTAAAAGAGTTCGGAAATTTCGGACTTACTGTATACCGCTGCATGTCAAACATACAAAGGTCCAGAAATTGGTGCACACATACTGAGGAACCTTTAAAAGAAAACATTGGGTAAATCATTATACATATCCCGCTAAAGAATAAAATTTATATCTCTCTGTATTTACTTGTCACACCATCCTCATCTCATCTCAGATTTTGTGGACGGTTTCGCAAACTAAACTAGTGAAACAGAGCCCTGTGGATTTAAACGGTTACAAATGAATTATTTACCAGAGTATGGCAGTTGATGCACTTCTTATTCTCATTCAGCTTCGACAGAGCTCGTATCAACTTCTCATTCTTCTCTTCCTTCTTCAGACGAGTCGCCATTGTTCTTAGAAATTATACCACCCCGCCGTTCATGGCATCCGCGTTCTTTAAATTTCGGAGACACTTCAATTTACAACCGTTTCAGCAGTGGCGTTGTCTGAAAATGACAAAGAAAGACAAATAGGTCTCATCATTTGCTGGCTTAGCCCACATTCAAAACCTTCCACTGCGCCACCACCGGAGACGGCAGTAACTCTCGACGCTCACCGACTGGGGCAGTGGCCAACATATTCACCATTTTTAAACTAAAATCGGTTAATTCTATCTTATAATTAAATGGGTTGAAGTCAAAGGAGTCTTCGTAATTTGCGAATAATGATGGGATACAGCTCACCTCTGCCCTATTAAATTTGTTTTTAGTTAGTTTGTTCAATGAGTATCACATTAATGATGCATGTAGTCCAAACTTTGGAAAGAGATGTGGATTGTTACACTGTACACAAGTGAAGTAAAGTGCCTAGTCTTTTCATTGAAGTGAAAGTGCTAGTCTTTTCATCGCCTTTTATACAAACACACACTATATTGCAATACCCATGTAGTGTTGGAATTTGAGGACGTTTTGAGCGTGAACAATTTTCCAAAACGTATTTTTTTTTTATCTTAACTAATTTCTATAAGTTATATTTTTTTATTAACTTATTTTTTTTAATCTTTAGTTAGATTTTTATAAGTTATATTTTTTATTTTTGGAGAGGTTAATTTTTAAAACCGTTTTCCAAACCTAAATTTTAATTAAAGGTAATATGGATGTGGATGGATGTATATTACATAATGTTGGTAAGTATTGATTATTGATTTGTCTTGTTTTTTGTAAGTCATTTTCTTAAATTTTTGTTAAGTATAAATAAAAACTAATTTCTGCATTGTTTAATTTTTTAATAAAAAATTATTAATGAAAGAATTATATTGCTATGGCTGAAGGGTAACTCTTTTAATGAAACTTTAAGTGAGTGGGGAGATAAAAACTCAAAACATAAAAAAAAAAAATTAGTTCTACGATAGAGATTAAATTAAATTCCAACCCTTGATAATATAGCCACTCAACTAGTAGTTGATGAATGTTGATAGATCACTCGTCATTAATTATTTAAATATATAGATGAGCTTAGTTAAATGGTTTTAGTTAACCATTTAACTAAACTCATTTAAATTTTAATCAAGATGCATTTAAGCATGATAGTATAGACGACCATGAAATGAATTCTAGCTATACACTTGTTACACCTCAGTTAATCTTGTTAATCCATTCAATGAAGCCCAAAATGGAAGATATAAAAACTTATCAACCTAATTATTGCATAATCATAGAAGCATATATTCAACCACTTAAAATCTTTCACTTATGTTAATTTTGTAGTAATTTTTTTCAAAAAAAATGGAATTTAGATAGATAATTTTGAGCATCTCAATTAATTAAAAATAAACTCAAAACAAACTTTAAAATAAACTCAAAACAATATTTTATTATGTATGAAATTTGAATCATGTCAAAATCCAAATTATTCACAAAATTTTGGTTCAAATTCAATTTCATTTTTTACTAAAAAAAAAAAAAATTATTACAGAATTAGCTTATTTATTTTTTCAATATACATTTACATATGCATTTCTCTTAGAGTCGTTCATAATTTTTACATGAAACCTTTTTTTGAGACTTTCCTAGTTTTTGTTATTTGGTCGTGGCTTTTGGGGATAAAGTATTTCTAGAGAGTCATGGAAATAAAGCAAATCCAAAAGTATTATAACATATAATCTCAAAAGTAAAGGCAATACACTATATCATATCTTCTTCATACAAGCAAGCCTCTCCTAAATTGAGGGCATGGTTATGACTAGGTATCTAATGTACAAGAACAAGATAAACAACATGGGAGACAAGAGACTTCCTAAGATTGTTTCATACTCTAGTCAAAACCACCTACGACTTAAACGATGTTGGCATAAAGATGCCAAGCCTTGGCTAAATCATTAGGGAGTCGAGGAAGAGGTCACTCTACAAAATAGTGATAATATTAAAAGTATTATTGCATGTAAATTTAAGAAGAATATGTGGTGCAATAAAGAGTTAGAGGATAAGAGAAAATTAAGATATTATAAGAAGATGATCAACCATAATATAGAATATCAAAAGTATCTCTCAGCTTATTAGCGTAAAGAATAATGCTAAAATTAAGAACAGATACTCACGAACTCCATAGTGAAACAGGGCGTTGGGCAGTTCCTAAAACGTCATGGAATCAAATAATCTATCATCTTTGTGACACAAAGTGGGTTGAAGATGAAAATCACTTTCTCATGATTGTCTTGCACACACCCACATTATAGCGCAATTTCAAAATATTTGTTACAATACTAACTATCCTAACCTTTTAACTCATCACGATTATGGTGATTTAATAATGCTTCTCTTAAAGCTTTCTGAGCATATAAATAAAATTATTATAAAAAAAATGACTCCTTATATTTTTAAAGTCCAAAGTTGGAAAGAGAGGTCGGCGAAAACGGTGGGATGGAGCGGAGAATGGTTCTAGGGTTTAATTTTTCTATATGCGGTCAATGCTTCAAGGGTTTTCATAGTGGCTTGCCTCCAATCTAAGAAATTTTATGTTGGTTCTTTCAGTGTGCGACCTGTTTTGGTTTGAGTTGGGTTGGGGGTCTGTGTTTATATATCATGTTTTTCTCAGGGTTCTTAGTGTCTTACCTAGGGTACCACGTGACATAGTCTCTTGGATATGGAGTCGAGGGTCAAGGTTTTTGGGCGGGATGTCACGGAGGAGGACATGGCATCGGATGAGAGGTGGGAGATGGAAGGCTTACTACAATCAGACCAAGTGTATTGGGAATTATACTGCCAAAAACATCCTAATAGACATGAGGTCAAATTGAAGGGGGATTAGGAGAAAGGAACACATTTGCATGCTTTTACCTCTGTTGTCGAGATATAAAGGGAAAATGATAAAGTTTCCTCTCTTTTGAAAGGAATGTTAACTATTTTGGGTGAAGGTATAAGGTCTGTGACTAGAAATATCTGCATATAGCCAAAGGTTGGGGGGGTTGGGAGGGTAACCGTAGTATCTATGTTGGAAAGGGGAGGAAGAAGGGTTTGAACTTGGCTTTGGGGAGAAGCCACATCAAAAGATCAAAAAAATGGAATCTAAGGGCTGACGTTCGTAATATGGTTTTGGGTCACAACATTGGTCTAGAGCACGTGGTCAGACTTTCCCTCATGGCGCTGGTGGGAAAGTTCAACTATAAGGCAATGCATCGCAGAGATATTGCGGGGTGGGTTGAAGAAGTTTGGAGAACCCTCTTTGGATATAACCCTGAGATCTCAATTTTATCTAGGGGTTGGTATGGTTTCACCTTCCAATATATGGAACATGCATCTACAGTGTTAGGTAGAACTTGACTAAAAGATCATGGCAGTATCATGCTAAAGAGGTGGCATTTGGTTTTTTATCCATGCACCGAAAAATATCATGTTTCATTATATCTAGGTACTCTTGTCGAATTTCCCTTTGTTTATGTGGCATCAGGAGGCTTTTGAGGCGGTTGGGTATTAGAATTGAAGTGCCATTTAGATCTTCAAGCAGATAGTTCTGAATTATGATTGCAGTAAAAGGAGAATGAAGATACAAACTGAACAAAACAAACCACACAGGAAATAGATGAGTGTAGCTCAAGAATTTACAATATCATTGTCGTTAATTAAATCTGGTGTTACAATAGTTTACATATGAAGAATTAGAATGCATTAGGGATCAATTCAAATCTACCAACTCGATCTGACTGTACCTAACTGACTAGCTAATTACTGTTGTCTCAATCAATATCGGAGTCTAATAGATCAACTTCTGGATGTCTAACCAACTCATACAATCAGTAATAACTAGTTAACTCAGTGTAACTGAGGTGGTACGTGGGCAAAGGCGCCTACTCCACATGCATCCATGCATAACTAGCGCTAACTAACTGATTGTGATCTAATTGAAAGTAACTGGAAGCTAACTAAAACTAACTAGTTCCAACTCCAAATAACTGATGGAGGTTGGTGTTGGGACTCCCAGTGGCTCCTAAAATGTAGGGATTGGTCTAGGAGGTGCCCAAAATGATGCATGCACATGCAATAAGTGGCAATTAACCTCTAGCAGAGTTCCCCACACTCTAGTAACTGGTACATGTGGCCCCATTAGGCCAAGTGGACCCAAATAATTAAGTAAGGTTCCTAAGTTAGGCTAAATAATTTAATAGATAGTATGGTCAAGGGAGGATTAATAATCCTAACACCCCCTCGAATCCTAACTTGGACAATTGTGGGCCCTGGTAACAAGACCATAGGTCACCCAAATACAATATAAAAGACAGTAAAAATATGTTGCTTAATACAATCGAGGAAACAGGGGAAAACCTCATGGGAAAAACCCCTCCTCAAAATAAGCAGGAATACAAATTTTGAAAAAAAACTCGTGAAATTTTTTGCTGCTATTTGCACCACTATGCAGTAGCAAATGCAGTATCTTGGTTCTTCTGTGCAGGTGAACCTATGAATCCAAACAAAATGCTTATGTCTGGAGGAATCTTCCTCTTTGGAAGAAGAATAATGTACTCAACTGCATCTGAAATATAAACAGTTGTACGGTGAAAACTTGACCCATGTAGAGCAACTAAAATTAACTAATGAGAGAGCAAAAGTTCTTGAGAATTTGAACCATGTGAGGAACACCCAAGAATCTAATATATGTCATCCTTGAACAACAAACCATGATTGGTAAAATCAGCCCCAATTGTTAGGAGCAAGTGTCAAGGCGGATGTAGTATGTCTTCCTCTTTACTAGTTCTGTGAGGGGATGAGCATGTGACCAAAGGTAGAGAAGTATTGGGACTGTGGAGAGTGAATGATTGAGCTCCATAACCTGATATTGCTTCAGAAATAACCAATAATTCACAAAATATAATATCAGCAAACTCATAAGAGAGAACTAACATCAAATCCTCAACAACAAAATTTAAGGAGACTTGCGGTGCTTGATTTGTCACACCAAAATTGATGAAACAGTTACAAGCAATACCGAAAGCTCTTAAATCTAAAAACCTGAACCACATATTATCAAATCAGAAAATAAATCAGATCCAAAAAGGTTCATATCAGATCCAAAACTGTGCTCCACCGAGATGGTACATGCATAATTTTCTCTTTCTTCAAAATTCTGATTTTTGGTACATGTAATCCTGTAGGAATTTACTGGAAGCTCTAGATTAATGAGAGTGAATGGATCACTCCTATAATCTGATATTATTTCCATAATATCCATGGTATTACCTATTTGCACACCAGCAACATTATTAGATATAGAGAAATCAAATTCCTCTACCTTTTCTGAAACAGTCACCGGTAAACTATGCACAAAATTTAAAGAATCACTGGAGAATTTTTGCAAAGAATAAAAGGAGTGTTTTTATTCAAAAACAAAGATTTGAATGTCTTCTTCTGGATCAGCCATGTGAGGATATGAGATATCAGAGATATCATACACTTCTGGAGCAGCAGGAGAAGGAGTCGCCCCAAAGAGATTTCTTCAATTTGAATTGATTGTAGGGAAAAAAATTCTTCTTCTTCATCTTCAACAATTTGCTTTTATGTAGGAAAGGGAATGAACTCATCATGTTGGATTTTATCTGAACCTCTCTCAACATCTGGGATTTTAGAGTCATCTCCCATATGACTGCTAGGTCCTCCTGATAGAGGGAAAGTGATGGAGGATTTCTTGGAGGCAACGATGTGGTTGGATGCTCCAGAATCTATCAAATAAGCCTTCGATGGAGAGAGGCTTGCATGCAAGCATATCTCATCTTCTTCAATCTACTCGTCATCATCAGACATATCTGCACCTTGTGGAAGGGAATGTTGTTCTGTACACATAGATATTTCATCTGGTCGAGGGTCTTCTTCATGCACGAATCTTCTGGATGAAAACCCCTCATACAATAGGGACACTTTTTCTTTTCGAACTTATTCTTTTTCTTAGAGTCGGGGCCTCCTTCGGAAGTCTGTTGATTCTGTTAAGGCTTCGAATCAGGTGCTTTTGGATCCTTCTTCTTTGATTTCCGTTTGGCTTGCGCTTTGCTAGAGTCAGTAACTAGGAGAGCCTGATCTTTGGAGGTCTTGATGACTCCCATTCCAATCAACTTCTCTTGCTCCTTGATTAAGGACACGAAAAAGGAATCTAGTGAAGGAATTTTCCAATCGGGGAAGCTTTCCCACTTAGAATGAAATATAGAATACTCAGGGTCAAGTTTGCTGAGTATGGAGAGGACATTTTGGTCATCCTTCTGTTCTATTCCGCATTGTCTGCATTGAAGTGCAAGAGACTTGAATTTAGTAAAGAATTGCTCAATAGTCTCGAAAATGCCGGGATGTAATGCTACCAGCTCATTCTCCAGGAGGTATCCCTAAAGCTCATCTTGTTTTCCAAACAAGTCTTCAAGCTTCTCCCAGGCTTCTATGAGTGTCCTCAAACCTTCAAGGTGGAAGAGGAGATCTCTGGATATATGAGTGCATAGATAATCGAAAGCTTCATCACAACGGTTGAGAAACTTGTTATTTTCAATTGGATGATGGGGCTCAGCCTCCCTTCCAAGTATTATCCTGAGGTAGCCATGCTTGCGCAAGGCTAGCTACATATCAATCCTCCAATCAAGATAATTGGAAGTTGTAAGGATCCGTGGTGTAGGAGATTGAGAATCCATAATTCTCCGGCTGAAAGATCACAAAACTTCACACAAGCTACATAGCACCTATAGATTTTCATTGCAAAACACTAAAACATTCGAACTATGTTAGAATCATGCTTTCCCTCTCGACATGAACATTTTTTCAGGGTCCGTCATGCCCTCTCCACCACTCTCAATAAATTCAAAGTTAGCAAATCATCATAGGGGACTTCTATGGAAACCCAACTGCTTCTGATGTTCTATGGAGAGAAACAAACATGAAACCTTCCTAAGAAGGCTCTGATACCATATTAGAATTGAAGTGCCATTTAGATCTTCAAGCAGATAGTTTTGAATTATGATAGCAGTAAATGGAGAATGAAGATACAAACTGAACAAAACAAACCACACATGAAACAGATGAGTGTAGCTCAGGAATTTACAGTATCATTGTCATTAATTAAATTCGATGTTACAATAGTTTACATAGGAAGAATTCAAATGCATTAGGGAGCAATTCGAATCTACCAATTGGATCTGACTGTACCTAACTGACTAGCTAACTCGTGGTGTCTCAATCAATATCGAAGTCCAATAGATCAACTCCCAAATGTCTAACCAACTCACACAATTAGTAATAACTAGTTAACTCAGTGTAACTGAGGTGGTAGGTGGGCAAAGGCGCCTACTCCACATGCAACCATGCATTAGCCATGCATAACTAGCGCTAGTTAACTGATTGTGATCTAACTGAAAGTAATTGGAAGCTAACTAAGACTAACTAGTTCCAACTCCAACTAACCGATGGAGGTTGGTGGCGGGACTCCCAGTGGCTCCTAAAATGTAGGGATTGGTCTAGGAGGCATCCAAATTAATGCATGCACATGCACTAAGTGGTAGTTGACCTCTAGCGGTGTTTCCCACACTCTAGTAACTGGTACATGTGGCCCCATTAGGCCAAGTGGACCCAATGGTACTACTGGACCCAATTAATTAATTGAGGTTCCTAAGTTAGGCTAAATAATCTAATAGACAGTATGGTCAAGGGAGGATTAATAATCCTAACATTGGGAACCATCCGGGGAGGTTTCTTCATGTCGGCGAGGAGGTATTAAGAGGTATGGATAAGCAGATGGGTAGGCTTTTGGTGAAAATCGACATCGCAAAAGGATTTATGGATGGGGGTTGAGATTGAATGGCAAGGAAGGAGTTTTTATCGGGCCTTACACTATTGGGGCCTCCTTTTACATTGCACAAAATGTCGTGAGGTGATTCATATGTGAAGAACATGCAGGTCTTCTAGTTCGGGATCTGTCAATGAGGATTCGCTGGAATTTTATGGGTACTGGTCCTCGGAAGATTCTAGCGATATAGGGGGATCAGAAGGATCAGTCTCATCTCAGCCACCAAGTGCTTTTACAAACGTTGAAGCAGAGAATCATGATCTACCTCTTATCATCGATAAGCTACAAGCCCTAAATGTTGCTCTTTTTCATACCTTAAATACAGATGATATTGAAAACATTTCCAGTAGCTCTATCTCAAATAAAATCCTTAGGGGTATATTATCGAGTGGGGGGGATTCTAATAAGTTAGTTGATTCAGTGGGGATTAAGGGGGGTTTTTCTGGGACCCCATCGGGTATGCAAGGGGATAAGATTGAAAACCATATAGTGGGTATAGAGTCCTTCCTGGAAGTTGTAGCGGATATGGGTAATAACTAGATGGGGGAGTTGGAGGTCAATTCAATGCTAGTCACAGGTGAGATAGTGTATGCTTTGGTGGAGGATGGGTTTGACGATGATGGAATAGAATCAAGGGAAACTATTTCCTCAAACCCTCCACTTGCAATATCTTTTTACGATATGGTTAAAAGGAACTTGATCCTGGTGTATGTTGGTACCCTACCAGAGAAGGAGATGGGGATATTGTCAGATGGATCTTTCAAGGATAATTTGACTCATCCAAATAAACCTTCCCTGGAGGATAAGAATACTCATGAAGGCACTATCAAGGGAGGTCTTGCTATGGATTTATCCCCTCTCAAGACCTAGAGTGCATGAAAATATTTCTTAAAATCTACACATGGGTAATTGGAAGGGAATGCTCTCCAGAAATCCATTTCTCCTACTGATCTCAAGGCTCTTTGAGATAACAAAGCCCTTGATAGGACCAAAAAATGATTATCATCTCTCTAAACATTCGTGGAGTGGGAGGGAGCTCCAAAACAATGTCACCCAAGAGGCTTTTTTGACTTATTATCTTGATATAATTTGTGTATAATAAACCATCATCTCAGGTGAGATGGCGCGAGCCTTTTTTACACAATTATTACTTGGCTGGGAGATTACATCCATTGGTGCATCGGGATTATTGGGTTGGCTATTATCGACTTGGAACCCTAGGAAAGGAATATTTTCCTTATTTCACACTTCTATGGGAATTCTCTTATCAGGGAATTGCATAGGTCTTGATTCTGAGCTGAATCTCTTAAATTGTTATGGCCCCCACATGGACAGGGAATCATTTTGGGAAAGGGTAAAAAATGACGACATCTTCTAGCTCCCTTCTCTTGTGTTAGGGAGGGATTTAAATTATATATTTCATGCTTCATAGGTTTGGGGATACAAGGCACATCTCGACCCATTGGGGGATTTTTTCCAATAAGTCGGCACGATATATATTGGACAACATCCCTTGATGCCGACCTACAGGAACAAGATATCAGGGGTGGATGTAGTAGCAAAGAGGCTGGATATATTTTTTCTTTCAAAGAGTCTGGTGGAATCCATGGATAGATATAGAACTTGGGTAGAATATTTACCATTATCTGACCATTCTCCAATTTTTCTACAACTTTATCCCTCTAGAAAAAGGTCTTTTATCCTTTTAAATTCTATCATTCGTGGATAAAAGAACATGAATTCAGATATTTGGTTAGGATGGAATGGCAATAGATGGGTTCGATGAATCAACCATCAGCAATGAAAAAATTGGTTTTGAAACTTCGTTTGTTGAAGCCTACTGTGATAAAATGGGAAATATACCGTAAAGCATCTATACAATAAGAGCTAATAAAGTGTGAAATGGAAATTAAAAAACAAATGCCTCTTATAAGAGTAGTGCCTTACCTCCCCATATCCAGGACAAACTGTTAGCCTTGGAATCTACTCAAATACATTGCCTATAGATGGAAGAGGAAAAGTGGTGATTAAAAGTTCATGTTATTTATCTTTCCCTGGGGGACCAAAATACTATTTTTTTCACCATTTTACAAATGATAGAAGGGAATATAACACAATTTGAAAGATTAGGGGGGATGATGGCTTGGTGGTGAATGATCCACATAATATAGACATTGAGGTAGCTAAGCATTTCCATCACTTGTTCTCTTATCCTATTACAACATCTATATGGATCATATGAACATTGTCCAAAAATTTCCTAGTTTCTTTACGACATAGGAAGGAGCTTTGGTAGATCATATGGTCACTCTTGGGGAGGTTGAATTAGTATTAAGGGGTTTTGCAAAGTCAAAGAGTCCTGGACTAGATGGGTGGTCGATGGATCTCTTCCTAGAATTTGTTGACATTATGGGACCTGACATTCTGCAAGCAATGAAAGAATCAAGAACTACTAGTAAAGTTTATGATGCCCTCAACTCAACTTATATAACTTTGATTCCCAAAGGTCCTCGGCCAATCACTTTAAATGAGTTCAAGCCTATGTCGTTATGCAACCTGATTTATAAAGTGATATCAAAGATCATTGGGAGGCGTATCATGTTCGTCATGTCCAGATTCATGTATATGGAACAATTTGGGTTTTTGGAGAACAAACAAATCCTTGATGCCATATGGGTGGCACAAGAGGCAATTCATAGCATAAAAAATAAAAATAAAAAGGCCACAGTTTTAAAACTGAATCTTGTCAAAGCTCATGATAGGGTAGATTGGGGATTTCTCCTACTGATACTTCTACAGTTTGACTTAAATCTATCTACTATAAATTGGACCATGGCTTGCGTGGAGTCGACAAATTATGCAGTACTAATAAATGGAACCCCAACACATGAAACAGGGATCCCCCCTATATCCCCCTTTTATTTCTCCTGATTATAGAAGGTTTGAGTAGATTAATAGAGGGGAGGAGGAGGACGAGGGAGATTATGGGATTAAAAATCTCAGCACTTGTTAAGATCACCCATCTATTATTCATAGATGATGTCATGTTATTTGGTGAAGGATGAATGGGAGAATGGATGCATTGCAAAGGCCTACTAGACTCTTTATGTCGGGTAGCGGGGATGCTCATCAGTGACACTAAATATACTATACTTCATTATGGTATAAAAGATGAAAATTTGGCTCAGTTTAGAGACATTCTTCCATATTGGGTTAGTTCTCTAGAGGAGGGTAAAATACCTAGGATTCTTGCTTAATCCAAATAATTACAAGGTCAAATACTGGTACTAGCTCTTAAAGAGATTTGATGTGCAGATTAATCATTGGTGCCTCCATTGGTTATCTTTGGGGGTAGACTGATCGTGATTAACTATGTTTTAATGAATCTCCCTATGTACTGGATTTATTTGAATAAGATTCCTAAATCCATTCTTCATGCGATCAATTGCAGGATTTTTAATTTATTATGGTCTTGATCATGGGAGGAATCAAAATATCACTTCGTCCATAGGGACAAAGTGGCCACACCAAAACATATTCCAAGAACATATATATGGAACAATGGATTAGACTAACTAATAAACCAATTAAAGGTATATCAAATATCTGGAGATGTCTAGTATCCTCATTTAGCATCACAAGGGAGTGGCTAGCCTAGGTGCATGGCAGAAGTAATCACATATGAGTGGGTCTGGATTTGATAGTTGGTAGGCCTATTAATTACATATTGTCAGAGGGTCTACTACACATCTTCCGTAAACAAGGCAGATACATTTTGAATTAGGTTTATGGGGAAGATGTCACAACTTTGATAGCTTCAGATTGGTTGGGATCAAATTATCTCAGCCTGACTGGAGAACTTGGCTAACAATGGTATCGCTATATTATGGGTTTGAAGACAGGGGGGATACGCTTATATGCACAAGAGGATCACCTTTCATGGACTTGGAATAAAAATATGGGACAAATTTCTGCAAAAGAAGAATATTCCTCACTATGGGTTGGTGTTCAACTCGATTCAAATGGTGGCATAAATAAGTGTGGAAATGGAACTCTCCATTAAAGTGCAAAATTATCTTTTAGCTAACACTCAACAATCATATTTTATCTTGGGAAATTTTAATTAAAAGAGGATTCAATGGACCAGGTATTTGCTTCCTATGCATGTAGGTTTCTAAAACGACTGCATACCTTTTCATTTAATCTATCTTAGCATAAGAGGTATGGATGGTTTTGAATATTAGTATGAAATATGAAGGTCAATGATATGAGGATACATTGGAATAATGCATGGCCACCTGGAGATCCAGGAATAAAGACAAGGATGATCTGTCGGTTGTCACATGTTAGGAAATATGGAAGTCTCGCAATTAACTCATTTTTTAAGGGTGAGCCACAAATCTACAATTGATTTATCAAATCAATACATCATGTTGTGGGAACCTCAGTTCTAGCACTAGCAGGAGAATAAAACCACCATCAACAAAAAACCCATCGGTCTTTCCCCAAAACTGTTGTGGTTCTTTTTTATGGAATGTCACAATTGGATTCCACATGTGGAGGGGTTGGTGCAATTCCATGGTTAAACGACAAGAGATGCTTCAAATTAATGATGAACTATGGTGAAGGAACCAATACCTAGTCAGAACTTTTGGTGCTTTGGATGTTATTATTCTCTGCAAATTCAAGAGGTGTATCTTCTTTGAGAGTGGTAGGATATTCAAAAATCACCATTCATTGGGATAATAAGGAAATCGATTATATGCAATTTTTACAACTCAATACATGGATGTGTAAGATCAAGGATATTATTTGTCCTCTTGTAGAGATTATTTTTGCTCATATATACAGAGAAATCAACTACGAGGCAGACGTTTTATCCAAATATTCCTTCCAGGAGTTGGAGGGATGTATTAATTTTCAACAGTTCCAGGATGGTAACATGGTTGAGCACGACCAAATTCATATTTATTAAGTTTCAGTCGGGGGTTTTTTTGGATATCACATCACATGCAGATCTATCCTTTGTCACAAGTCATGCATATATCAAATCCAATACTTTTTGTTGTGGCAACTTTCAGGTTCCCCTTGATGGAGTTTTCAAAGGATAGATTCAACACTTTGGTTTAATCAATTTATAATTTTTGGATATTACAAATTGTTTTCAACTATGGAGTTTTAGACTCTTTTAAGATGTAATGAGTAGTGGACGTTAATAACTATCACCATCGTCATCACCATCAATATAAATGAAAAGCAAATTGCATTTACATAGTTTTTCTTTAGTAAAAAATCATAAATCCCTTTATATAAGAGGAACCTTGAATAGAGAAACAAAGTGTCCCCTCACACCATTTTTCACATCAAATGATATTTTTTCTCTTATATATTTACTTGTTTTTTAACCAATACCATTTGAGAATAATTATATGCGTACCAAACTTCCAATAAAAGCTATGGTTGGTTTTCTTTAATTTTTTTTTTCACACAAAAGGGTATTATACTTGTTATTTCATTTTGAAATCAAATTATACATATCAAAGCATACATAGTCTTAGCATGTATTTGTTCTTTGTGGTTAAAAACCCTATATTAGGGAAACCAGACTGTGCCTTAAGCAACATTACAAAAACTGCTCAAAAAGAGCACACAAAAACATAAATAAGTGATTGGATAAGCTATATATAATGAGAAACACAGTTGACAACTTTCCCTTAGCAAACGACTGATCCCAAAACCATTCAAACAATAACCAACAATAACCCGATATCCCTATCATGACTACATTTGGTTTATCATGACAGGAAAGAGCCATTTCATGTGTGAAATCGCCTCCCTAAGGAAGGAACACATAATCTAAATTTGCGAGAGGCTACTGGAGGGACCTACGCCATCGTCTTTCCACAGGTGAGCACTGTCGTGTCGTTAGGGATGTTGCCCTGCCGCTAAAATCATCGTCGTTGGCCCGCCACAAAATCTGTCGGTGAGTCGTTGAACCACCATCCCGCCACATATACCATCGCCTCTATGCCAAAGGGTAGCATCTTATAGTGTCTCATTTTCGTTTGTCTAGTCTATGACACTCTGAAGGGGTTCCTTTCATGAATCAATGCATGGATTATGTATGTTAGACTTATGTATAGGCATATATGTTGTAGACCTAGTTTGGGTCACATTAATGGTGCATGTTTATATATGCATGGTTGTATCTACAATTATGTGTATCAGACTTATTTTGGATATGTACATGTTATATAGATGTTTCTCTTTCCACATTTGACTGTTGACATAGATAGACAACATGGATGATGATCTATGATTGTGACAAAGGGATCTATGTATGGTCATTGATGTGTGGAATGTATGAGTGATTATGATTTTATTGATGATACACGATTTGCATGATTATGCATGCTTAACCTTGTAATGAGTAGGATTTGGAAAAGGATTGGTTACTCCTAACAAGGATACTTGGATCAGGAATGACTGTAGAGTTCATGTACACATTGGGTTAAATGTGATTGATTTAATGAAATATGAATTTTATTTGATGATCTTAATATTAAGGCTATGGTGTGTGCAAGTCTAGGGAATAAAGACATTTCTAATAAAACCATGAAATGGTAAGAACTCACAACCAACACTTGGAAGTGAAACGTGGAGTTTCAAATCACAATAGATGAAAATCCATGAAAGTTAGGGCGCAAAGTCCTAAAACTATGGAAGATCAAGACGTAGCAGTGTCTTGGATTTATGGAATAGATCAAGGTGTGGAGTCATGAATCTACTGGGGTGCAGAGTCCTAGTTATAAGGCAAGGACAAGAAGTAATAATGAGTATGGAGGGGGCACAATAGGGGTGTGGAATCACTATTCTCCAACAGAAAAACAATACTCATGGACATCAATCAACTGGGTGAGAAAAATTAAGTTAAAACTTAGATTAATTTAATTCTAAACTACCAACTTTGAAGGGGTTTTAAAAATAAATATTATTTTAATAAAAAGGGGGAATTACTTATTTAAAAAAAATAGAAGATAATATAATAGGACACGTGGCATGATGGATATTTTAGTAATCTAGGTAATTTAATTAATAAGAAAAATTGAAGAAGTGCCACCTAAAAGGGGGGGTGATGAATAATAAGTATTTTTGGAAATTAAGTAAATATGGAATTTTGCATGAGGGGTGAGGTGTCACCCCACTTAGAACCTGTAAATAAACAAGAACCCTCATTGTGTTAGGGAAACCATAAGAGTACCCATATGATATCGAAATGGCTCTGGGATTTCAAAATTGGTAATATAGGCATACTTACTTGGGTTGAGGGTGAACTGAGTGGTGTTAGCGAAAAGAAATATAGCCTATAATCAATCTAGTTTGCATTCAAGTTTTGTTTGTGAGCTCTTTAGCTTGGGGGTTCCAGGGGGAGAAGTTCTCTATGGATAAGGTTGGGTGGAAAATTGGGTGGTCTTTAGGAGTTGGAAAGTGAAGCTGTGGAAGTGTTGTATACATTAAATAAATAATAATCAAAATATAAGAAAATAAATAAGCAACTTTATAAAAATACCTATATATATATATGTGTGTGTGTGTGTGTGTGTGTGTGTGTATATATGTGTGTATATATATATGTGTATACACACACACACACACACACACATATATATATATGTGTGTGTGTGTGTGTGTATATATATATATATATATATATAGACACACACACACACACATATATATATATATACATACACACATACATATATATGTGTGTGTGTGTGTGTCTATATATATATATATATATATATAGACACACACACACACACATATATATATATATACATACACACATACATATATATGTGTGTGTGTGTGTGTCTATATATATATATATATATATATAGACACACACACACACACATATATATGTATGTGTGTATGTATATATATATATATGTGTGTGTGTGTGTGTGTGTGTGTGTGTGTGTGTGTGTGTGTGTGTGTGTGTGAGATTCATTAAAAGTTCATATTAAACATCATGACTATACGAATAGTCACAATAAAATGCTTATATAATACAAGGTGTCTTTTGTAGTAAAATTCATTCAGACATTTATAAAAAAATATAATTCTTCTCAATATCGTGTACATCTATGCACTATTATCATTCTGCACCAGTGGTATCAGAGCATCGGACGCCCGCACCAAATGTCGTCCAAGATCAAACAGCCACAGCAGCTCCACCCTGGCTCATGTAGAATGCATCATTCTGCATCCCCTTCCTGCGTGTCTACCCCACTGACCACCTACTCCATGACTCGCACCTCCTACGGCGCTCATCCTCTTGTCGTGTTTTCCCTCCATGATCGTCCTTCACGCCTGCTCTCTCTCTCTCTAGTGTTCCCTCTCCACCGGTCCAACGCCCACATTCACACTCGTGCCTCCATACCTCTGCCATCTTCTTCCCCGTGTACCCCTTGCTCAGCCTTCGAATCCTCCTCCCCGTGCTTTCGTCTGTTCTCCTCGCCATCTCCACCTGCCCTCTTCTTGCCACCTTCGTCTGTACTCCACGCCAACAATAAAGTTAATACTATAGACATATATATATATATATATATA
>LPNX011151533.1:387845-403389 GCA_001517045.1 Pseudotsuga menziesii
ATGTAAACATGGATATGGTTAATAATAGTTCTTAAACCTAAAAATATTATGGGATCTTGACCTTTTGTGATATTTACTTTGTAGCAGCTTAAATGAATACACATTTGAATAGTTATATGTGAAAGGGTTGATGCAATTAGCAGTATTATATTATAGGAATTATACCTTGCTTATGGTTCATATGTGCGAGTAGTTCATTTTAAGCAGGAATGGATTTTTATTTTTATTTTTAAAATTTTTTTTTTCCAGCCCATATCTCTTGTCATATGCTAAAGTTTTATAATGGTAAGAATGTAACATATATGTATAGTGACCATTTAATATTCATGGTGTTATGTTTGTCATACCACATATAAGATCGTAATCACATATGATAAGATGGACTTATTCTAAGTATTGGAAAATAATCAAGAATAGCAAAAAAATTCTACGATGATCTTAGCTTCATTATGCTGTGTGATGGTTGGTAAGGTTGGGACCTTACATATAAAACTTGTATTTTTGTGTGTTCAGTTGATAAGTAAGGTGGGACCTTACACATCCACTCCACCATTCCATTCTTTCCAAAGGGTAGGATCCACTCCATCGCGCCAAAGGGATCCACCGCTTCGACATAGGAAGAACCTCCTCCTAGATTGCTCAGACATCCACCTCAACTAGTCTCCACTCAGAGGAGAAAGGGGAAGGCAGTTAGGGAAGGAATCACAGTCGCATGTATCAATTTTCTATACCCAACTCTCAAACCTATGAACTTTCAAAGATCCAACTAAACTTTCCATTGATTTAAAAAATTTGATTAAGAGTATTGTACATAACTTTGTATTAGCCAAATACAATATACAAAGCACACATACACTTTCTTATTTGTGACCTCAAACACATGGATAGATGTATGCGAAACTTGTCTTAAAGAAAACTAAAAGAGAGGGTCTCTACGTGTAACAAGTAATGAACAAACTAGATTGGATTTATTCACATACATACATAGGTTAATTCTTATT
This sequence comes from Pseudotsuga menziesii, assembly GCA_001517045.1. Lineage (NCBI taxonomy): Eukaryota > Viridiplantae > Streptophyta > Pinopsida > Pinales > Pinaceae > Pseudotsuga > Pseudotsuga menziesii. The sequence goes on from LPNX011151533.1 coordinate 388,847, forward strand.
TTTTATTTTATGGCATATGAATGCAAAATAGTGCATAGACTAGTTACAACTACATTACACATCATGCTTCTTCATACTATATCTCACAACTTATTATGTAGAAAGATTAAAATCACACTAACAATTATCTTGATTTTATCATCTCATCGTAGCTCATCACCCTTTGTAGGCATAAAAAACATACTCTGCAAATATTCATCGCCCTTTGTAAGCATAACAAGCATACTCTGCAAAGATGGCGTGCCATATTCTCATAATTCACTGGTTATTTGTTTACACAACTCTTATGGAACACATGATCACAAAGTAAAGTTTAAATCCCCTCTTTGCCAACATAATACTTGTCACCTTTACAACCATAAGACAACAATAACAAGGACAACATTTCAAAGAGTGTAGTAAGAAGCCAATCTCAAATTTCTTCAGTAAATATGAAAATTTGTGAAGCCTTAAGCCTAATTTAAAAGCTCATTCTTTTTCATATGCAAATGACAAGGTGGTTAGGCCTATTCTAATTACTCTACAATCACTTTTTATCCAATTTTTGAAAAAGAGAGATGAGAATGTCCCTTGCCATGGCTATGAACAGTAGTATGTAAATGAACAAAATTAGTATGACTCTTCCTTTTAACGTGTTTCGAAACCTTGAATAATAAAAGCACTTTAAATTAATTTAAGAAAAAGTAAAATGTTATGATATTTGTTAAATAAAATATGAAATATGCTTTTAAAAAGGAGTAGTCTAAGCATTTGACGATTTCACAAAGATTTGACACTCTTGTGACCTCGTCGTCCAACCTCCATTAGCACATTCCATTGTCGTCCCTCTCATGTGGTCCCTCCACCTTTAAGACAAGCATGTCACTTTTTGGACCAAATGTCCTTCCATCACATAAAGAATGGCCATTGACATGAGCATCCATCATATACCTAGCAAAAACTCTTTGACTGGCGATGACTACTCTTCGACAATAGAACTTGATGGACGTACATATACATGGTAGGCTTATTTAAAATTTGAATTTACAGAATGTAGAGCCTCTTGCACAAGATTTATTTCAAATTTAAATCTACAAAATGTATATCCTTATTCAACTTGGATGGAGTTGGTGCGATCTTTGGAGCCACTCATGGATAAGGCCTGATATTTATCCATGGTTGTTGTTTCGGTTGTGTCAAAGGTTTCAAGTCGGTGCCTCTCTTAGGTAATATATTTCAAATCTCCACCCAAAATGACTAGATAATTGTACGAATTACCAAATATTTGCATCTACCTGAGCTTCTTTAACATTCTCGAAAACTTGTTTAGAATGTCACGCTTTATGCAAACTTGAAGAGCACTTAAATTGGCCATGTCATCATTTGAAAGAAGAACATGAGTAAAGAAGTAGTCATTGGCTATGGAAAATCATGACCTAATCTTATTAACATGCTGAAGAAGAAACATAATATAAAGGTTGAATCCAAGACCATTGTCAAAGCAACGAGCAAAGAGCAAAGTTCCTATAGTTCTTTTCTTCTTTCCAATAATAAAGACCTTTCAATATTCGATCACATTGTTTTGATCATTGCAACTATGGACTGCAAACTATTGTCATGATTGGGTAGTCTATGCTATAGTGTAGCTAGAAACTTTATTATGTATGCCTCTGCAGTTGAGATCTTTCTTAAGATTCTAGTGGTGGTAAGGCCTTAGGGATATATTTCTTGAGATTCTAGTGGTGGTAAGTCCTTAGGGATATAAACCGCAAAATGTATGCCTCAAAATTCACATTCTTGAGATCCATCATCACGCGTGGAAGCACAACTTTGTACTTCTAAATTCCAATCATTAACCATGTTTCTAACTTGCACTACCCACTCATCCTTATTCACTATGTTTTTCCACATCCTCCAGTAATCTAGTGGCAATCAATTTAACTTGTTCAACGAAATCATTCATAGTCACTATTTGTTCCTCCCTGTCCACATTCACTCTCTTTTCCACTTCTTCCATTCGTCAAGTGATCGCAATCTACTGGATCGGTAATAGTCTACACTATTGATTAGCTTAGTTCTTGAAAATCGATATCAACAAGAATTTAGCTGCACTTGTTGTTTTTTGGATTATTAATGCTCATAGATTATATATAACACAAAGATAGGTACTAGCCCAAAAATGAATCAACGTTGGTTGTGAACCTAAAAATATATATTCGTCCTTTCTCGAGTTAAAGAAAATAAAGAGAAGAATTTCATTCGATGAAATTCTTCAACTTTGTTTTCAACAAAAATATGAACTTGGATTCACTTTAACCCAAGAAAAACCTCTAACCCAAGAAATGGTTATTAGTCCTTGCCTTTAGGCTGGAAGGGACCCTATGAATCGAGTTTTCGTCTTTTAATAAAAGGACCCACACTTCAAAATATTATAACCTAAGTTCCATTTATTAGTGACAGTGGACTTTATCTTGACCAATCAAGAACACAAAACTGTTCTTTCATCAAATCAAAGAATTTGGGATCTTATTTGGCCTCATATCGAGGCAAGGGGATGATTTTTTGGGTTGAAACTTATGTTAGTTCATATATTACAATATATTAGAATTTTCCTAACTAAGGCTACGATTGTTGTTAGCATTAGCTCCATAACTTATATGTTGTCGATTCAATTGCCAAGATTAAATTTCCATGTCTCCATGCAATGCTCGTGTCCTTGTTTGAAGACATGTCAAAGAAATGCATGGGTCCTTTGTACATGTATCAATGTCGATGTGTGTCCTTCTTTGTCACCACCATAACATATTTCTACCACCACAACATACTATTACCACTAGCTAACTGTGGCCAAACCCAGTTAGCATATTTCCATGAGTTTTCGGGCGTCTTTGGCTTTTGGCTCTGAATGGCGTCTTTGGATCTGAATTTTGGGCATTTGATCTTCTGATTTGCAATGCTGCTATGACACAACTAGTGCTAGTGCATGCAATTACATGAATGACCAGTGTTCATTCTCAAACGCTTACCTCTTGGCATACAACTACAGTGCAAGACAACTCCCATAAACATTGTGGTCCAGCATGCAAAAGGTCTTCTAATGCAATATATGCAAAAAGTATTTGTGTTCCATGCTCCTTTGTTTCCTCTTTAAGCTGCATCACTTCATTCTCTGGTTCATTTGTGTATGCCTGCAAAGCAGTGAAAAAAAGAAATAATTAATTCATGTAAAGAGAAAATCAAATGGTGAACAAATATAAAAATGCTGCGCCTTCTTTCTTTCCATGAATCTTGCAGTAGACTTATGGTTCTTAATCATCATTTTTTCTGATGTTGCTTAACGGTCTTCTGAATATTTCTCTCTTGTGCTCCCTGCTTCCTTATCAAAATATGAGAATCAAACGATGTTAAACCCGTCAGAGGCGATGAAAGAGCTAGTTGATTGTTACCATACCCACCTTCTAAGAGGGGATTGTCGGGCATCCCTAATGGACATTCAATGGAATGACACGCTTGGTGCCATAAGCATAAGTATCACATAAAAATCCAGAGTATCACCCACCAATTTCATTGTGTAGAGGATGCCTACTTTAAATTTCAAGAAGGGCCAAGGTCAGATCCTCCTCGCTTCATTAATCAAATAAAGAAATCTATATATCCCTATTGTATCTAGGTTATTCACACTAGCTAACGCTAAATGGCACCTACTAAGACTTAGGGAAGTCTTAGTAGCAGACCGAAATAATGATGTAAATATAGTGGTAGATGACAATAAAGAGTAAAAAAATCGATTAAATGAAAATTAATCTATGCATGCATGTGGTTGAGAGATATAAAAACTAGATAACAAACATGAAATTTGTAGCTAGGTTATTAACCCTAGCTAGTATAATAATGTACCTACTGAGGATTTTGGAATCCCTAATAACAAATCGGATGAAAAAATGTAACTACAGTAGCAAAAGACACTAAAGAGCATTGAAATTGATTAAATGAACATGCAATCGAGAGATATAAAAACTAGATAACAAACATGAAACCTTTAAATGTAAATAGCCACTATAAACAATAGTAAACAATAAATGAAAGTACACACAATTTATCCTATGTGAGGCACATGCAAAAACAAAGACTAAACTACCATTCTCATTCTTTCTCGTGTAGGAATAAAGTAGGGAAATAATTCCTTTTCATTTATTATGTAAAAAATGGATTACAATGGGTTGAAAATTACCTAAGTGTTAGTAGGACCCCTTTAGGTGGTGGAAGTTGCCGAGTACTTGGTCTCCAAGCTGCTTCGAGGTCTCTCCACACATAACCAACGCAAAATGATGGCAAAGATTGGGGAAATAGAGAAGCGGTGAATCATAGTTTTTGGTGGCCCATGGTTTTGAATCATGGCTTTAGGTGGACCGTGGTTTTGAATCATGGTTTTAGGTGGATCATTAAGGTTTTCCCTCCTTTCGCTTTCTTTTTGAATGTTTTCCCGTCTTCCTTTTTCTTTTTGCACATTTGGGGAAATTTTGAATTTTTTTCTTTTAATAGGAGGGATTTAAGCCACGCTTCCTTTTTTATGGGAAATAATACTTTTGACTTGAATATGGGTTTTGGACTTAGGATTTGTGGGTTCGTGAAGGATTTTAGTGGGGAAAATTAAGGAGCATGGTAATCAGGCTAGGGAATGAGCATAGTGAGATATTTTTTGGTGTTAACATATTACCCCTTGATGTGTGAGGGAAGGAGCTCATTGTATGGTTGTTAAACATCGTAGGTTCTTTACGTTTTCAAAGTGACATGTAAAAATGACGTGGATAACAATAACTGCATTGAAGGGTAGTACAAGTGCTTGACCAAGGCTACAAGGGTCAAAATATACAGATACAACACTCAAACTGCATGAGGTTCATATAATCATAAATATACAAATGAGGCAGGCATACCCATGCTCATATCAATGTCTCAAGATATACAAATAATAATGAGGCTAAAAGGGGGACCTGAACAACACATGAGTAACTATTGTGTACATCATAGGTGTCCAATAAGGACTCAAATATAGAATGGAATGATGGTCAAACCATGGCTAATCGAAAGAAATGTGACTGGAAACAATGGCATTCATCTTGACTGCATGATCACAAGAATTGATGCTTAGTTGGATCAAAAGGGGTCCAACAACTGTAAGGACTCAAATAATCGAGAGTTTGAATCTGGGGGGTATAACACACCACTTCATCTAGAACTGGATACATGAGGAAGCATGAAGGGCTTCTGAACACTGTCCCCAACGCAACCTGGATGTCGCAAGGAACATAATAGTAGAGGGTTTCCAAAGTGACTCACTAATGTGATAGATTTAAGGGACATTTGGGGTCCTCAACCACGTAATGGCAAGACCAATACCTTGTACTGATATAGACAATGTGATGATGTCATTGATGTTGAGCACATGAGAAACAACCATCTAAACAGGCAATAAAGACTCCCGTTAGATGGTCTGTCGGAAATCGTCAATGATGGTGATGAGGCCAAGGTATAGGGGCCTCTTGATTTATCCTTTGGAATAGATGCGATGATATTGACAAAGGGATACATGCAACTACTAAGACAATAATGATTCCTTGATAGGAGCATGAGGTGTACAACCATAGAGTGAATGGGACGAGACCTGGGACTAAGACACTATAAGTGGATACAAGGGCGAATGAGAAATGGGACTCAAAGTTCCTTTGTTTAGAGTATGACGGTAGGGATGACCTCATAGCATATGAAATTGATCTTGGGAGAAGGGGATCATACTTTGGGTAACTGAGTGGGGATAATTGTACTGAGTGCAACTGCAAGGAGATAACCTCAGAGGGGATAATACTGACCATGGGGAAAAGGATCCAACGGTGACTCATCGCATAATACTATGAACAAAGGTGACTATGAATGTTTCCAAAATGAGGGACTACATATGATATGCAGAGGTGATAAGAAGCACCATTTGGGCCTTCTTCATGATATAATGAGCTCAAAGAAGGGATAGAAGTGTGCTTGATATGGTATTGTCTCGTGGATGTTTTGGAGATCTGGAGACAATCAATGCTCGTTGGTGTTTTCATTTTTAGAGTCTAAAAACATAAAGAAGACTCCATGAGTGATCTTTTTCATAAATTTATCCCCCAAGTCCCGAAAAAAGCATAAAAGTGCGTAATGGAGAAATCTTCTAGTCTAAGGGGACTAGAGTATTCTTTTTTTGTAAATAGTCCATCTGGCCTGAAAAAGGTGTAAAATTATACTGGACAAACGTTCCTTCACGTCTTTTAATGAGTATGAAAGAAACAAGAACCCTTAACAATCTTTTCATTGTTTAACGAGTCAGAGAATAGATTAATCGAAACTATGTGTTGGGAGGATGGAAGACAGGCTAATGAGTGACAATATGAAAGAATGCATGAGGCTTCATTTATGGATGTCGAGCTACATGGACTCCCAATCCTAAGGGGATATGAATGGCATGGGCACCAAATGCAAAGGGTATTTAAACAGTCTCTATTGTAAAGGAAGGCTCTACTATCGAGCAAGGGAAAATGCAAAGGTGGCTGAGCTAGGACACTTACTCAGGAAGAGGGAGGGGTGGGGGTTCCTATATGCATAAGTGGGAACGACTGGAGTAATGCATCAACTTTTCAGAGGGAAAGGACGTCCTATATGTCAGTTACAAATTTATACCTTTAGAATCCGATGTCACCAATGGGGAGGAGTGTCGTCAACAAGATCTGTATATGTACACAAAACCATGGTACCCAAGCATAAATGTGCATCTGGAATAAAAATAAAGCATACAAGTACATATATGATACGACTTGCCTTATGGCACACAAATCGAGGCAAGCCAAAAAATGGCTTAATTTGAGCGTCATTATAATGAGAAGAGGTCTCAATAATCATGATAATCACAGAATATTGATTCCAACGGTGAAAACAGTGCAAAAATGGATTTCGTATGAAGGATAGGTCACTCTTTTCGTGGGAACAAGAGTGTTTGGGTCGCTCCTTCCGAAGGGACAAGAGTTGTTCGTGTAGTGGCAATAGTTACTAGTAGTCATTTAGGAATACCCATATGATAGCATGGAATTCTGGGGAGACATAGAGCTCTCGTGACCTCCTAGTTTAGCCTAGGGACCCGATGATATGCATACATTTGTGCTTTTTATAGATAGTCATGTTTTATACTACTATCTTATACGATATCCATAGTTTTATACATGATGCAGATATTGATGACTAGTCATCTATGTGCAGACATTGGATTGATGCCCTCATCCGGGTACCCGCGTCGCCGAGGAAGAGATGAGGGGATCGATCCCTAAACACATGGCCAACAATGGAGCCACAACATCGAGGTGTCTCTGGACTCATTATGGCTTAGTAAATAATGACTAGTAGATGGGGTCAAAAACGACAATTGACACTACTTAGAGAATGATCCAATCGTTGTTTGCTAACAGGCACAGATTAAGTGGAGGTCTACCATGTGACGAATTGGTGTGGTGGCCAAGGTCGTGAGAGCCATGGAACGAGGTGACTAACTGCTCTAGGAGGAATAGGATGTTGATGAGGACATGGAGGAGGACGATCCCTATCACTTTGATTACTAGATAAGTATCTTGTGGAGCTTCCCCCAATGATGTGGGAATTGGGAAATTTGGTTGAAGTACTTACTTATGTATTTTCAAGGAAGTTGTTGGGGCTCCTCTATACAAACATAGACATACTATTTTGTGGATGTTATAACCTGATAATGTGTGTGTGTGTGTGTATGCACGTGGATGCACTTTTTATGGTTTTTTGATATTCACGGGACTTAGATGTTATGATGATGTGTATGCTATGCTGTATGTACATGTGAATGCAAATAATATGAAAATTCACGTGAATGGTTTATTTATTAGATGCAATGATTGGTATGCCACTTGAGAATGCCATTAACCATATGGTATGAAACACTATTGAAACATCTTGGGACATGTGTGAATGAAATGGATTCAAACTGCCTAACCTATTCTTTATTGCAGATGAACTTTCTAAAGAACGAGCGGTTATGTACATGATATTAGATTTTCAACTAGGTGACAAGCAGTTGAGAGTCTAGGAAGACTTTAATGTGAAAGATACCCAAGAGGAGGGCGGTGATCAAGAGAGCAATCACTGCATCATACTTATCATGGTTATTGGTGGCCATAATGACACACACTCCATTGAGATGAAGCAACTCGTGTAAAGGGGACTAGTTGACTTATCCGGTCAAGGCGAGATTTCAGGACGACCTACTTGCGCCATTAGGGAAACATATATGAAAGAAGGGAGTGGGATCCATTTGACACCAACCTAAAATCAAACTATAAGGCTCATGTTGAAAAAAGGTGTAAAAAAAAAGACTAGAAACACCAAACAATGGGTTTGGTTATGCTAAGGGTAGAATCGCTTGAGATACAACCCATTGCAGGGGTTGCTAAAAAAATGACCTTCAAAGTTGGCTAGGAGGTATGCCCCCTTGTCGAGGCATTGGTGCATGACGTATGGGCCCTGCCACATGCAATCAAACTTCCCTTTCCTGTATTTGTCATTGTCTTGGTGATAAAAAAAAAGGACAAGTTCACCTTCTTTAAAAGTGTGAGGATGAACATGCACATCGTAGTTGGATTTAAAATGATGCTTGGAAAGATTAATCATCTGGATAGTGGTATGGTGATATTCATCTGCTTGCTCAAGGGTGAGCAAACGTTGCTCTAAGGGTGAGATATCGGGCATAAGCTCGACGATTACATGTCGAGTAGGGATCCAACACTCAATGTAGAGGACTGACTCAGCACCATGGACCAAATGGAAAGGGGTTAAACCCATTGTAGTCTTGGAGGAGGTACGATAAGGACATAAGGCATGAAAGAGCATGTGACTCGAGTTGGATTTGTGCTTGTCTACCGTCCCTTGGAGCATGGTTTTGAGGATCTTTTCAACCACCTCATCTAGTCATTTCCTTGGGGATAGTAAGGCGAAGTGTACCAGAGAGGTGGTCGTCACATGCCCTGCTTTGGTAGTCATTAAGGACTTGCTCAACTGTTGATCGGAATATTTCACCTCCTGTGGACAACAAGGTGTTCTGCTGGTCTGAATGGTTCAGATCCAGAACAAATAGATCATAGAGGTTGATAACTCCCCCTAGACACTGTAGATATCTGGAATACGAGGCTTCGATAGTTCACCTGTGTACCTGCAAAAGAGTTCAACATGAAACAGATCAAAGCAACCAGAATATGATCTACTAATCTATGCTAATGACTAAGGAATCTAGCAATATATATCTGAAATCAAACATCAACAATATATATGGGACAGAAAATCAACTTGCATTAGAAATATGAAGAAGTTTACAACCAAGCATTAGTGTTGACATGCATCTCCATGAAACTAGCTCTTCATCCTCATAAGCTCCGACTCTAGCTCTCTATGCTCTCTCCAAATGATCTTGGGCCAAGAATTAGTCCAACAGCATAACAATACCTGCAATGTTCTCCCCTCAACCATGGCTATGAGCTGATATTTATATGGCTTTAATGGATAGAGATGGTTGAGAAATTAGTGGGTGAGGTGGCCTCTAAGATCCTATGATGAGGGATCTCGAGCTCAACCAACCCACAGTAGTAGGGATAAGGGATATCTCGAGGCTTATCATCTAGAAGCCTCGAGAAGATTCTCTTTTTTCCCTTTTACCCAGGGTACCGCGCTTCTCCTTCTATGACAGAGCGGTTCTGGTAATAACCGCCTATTGACCAAAGGTAACAGGCGGTGGCACCACTCGTGGAAAACCGATGAAAGGCGGTGCGAGTAGGGGTACCGCTCCTGGATAAGGGAGGATGAGCGGTGCTGGGAATTTGTATGATAGACTGATAAGAAACCATTCGGTCTTCACTCTAGAGGCTGGGATTCAGGGCAAGTAGGTATGTCAAAGGTCTTATCACATGATGGTGACAGGATTTTGGTATAACAGGATGCCCCCCAAAGCATGAGTCTTAGAGTGATACGATAAACGAGAGCTTTGAGAACAGGTCGTTGCCAGGAGATGAAAATGTTGGCTCGATCGGAGCATGCAGTCAAGTAGGCATCTGCAGTACATCAGTATGTTGAATCATAGACACAAGTAACCAAACTCATAGCTGTAGACCAATACAAGGTAGATCCATGAGTGGAATAAACAAGCATGGCTACTAGAATACAACGTAGATCCATGCGTTAGAGGACTCAAACTTGGACATAGCTACTGGACATACAACGTAGATCTATGTCATACAGATGAAAATTTGAGCATAGCCACGACCATACAAATGTGGATCCATGCTAGATATACAAAACTCCATCGCAACCTGGGAAAATCAATGAGCACTTTTTAAACAAATGCCTAGGGTCTTCGTCTCATCTTCCGCAAAGTACGATTCTATCCATGTGATTACAATGATCTGAAGTCAAACATGGTAGAAACCACTTGATTACCGGCCAATGATGTGAACCGTTAACAAGTGTGATGGAGATCACCATTAATGTCAATGATTCCCAAGGTACTCTAGTACAATCTGCTGAGTGCGAGTAGATGTCCTAATGTCGAACACCCAGTCGATTCTATCGATCAAAGGTCAATGATGTGAACCAATGTTGAGAGCGAGAGAATTTGTCATTAAGGCATACAGATCTCAAGGTACTAAATATTGTTTCTAAGAGTATTTCCTGGATGATGAGCTGATGTCGACAGGAATAGTCTTGTCGAAGGAGGGCCAGGATGTGTCCCACATCGACGACACGAAACTTGGAACATAGTTCTGGAATGATGTGAACATAGTAACCATATGACTGACTCAAAGATACTGACACAAAGGCTGTGTATATTGCAGGGGTAAAACTTCTTCAGGTTCCCTTTGAACATCGGGCAACATGACAAAATGACCTGGCAGCATGACTAGATAGGACAGATACACAATCCGACAGTGGACAATGCATTCTTTTGAAAGGCTCAAAGGATTGGCATGACTCATGAAAGTCGATCGTCACAGAGATCAGTTGAATACCCAATTGACTGACATGATTGTGCAGACAAGTGCCATGTTCAAAGGTAATGACAAACAACTACCATTATTTGCAAAATGATTCCCTTTCCCATTTCCCCCATCATGATCGATGAGTGCCTCTTTTCGGTTTTACGAGTTCAAAGACGGTAACAAACACTCGATATAGCTTGTCAGAAGACAAGTCCAGTCCCATACGTTTTATGAACCTGAGAGAGGATGGGCTCGTCCCCAAAATGGGTCTCTCAATGTTTAATTTTTAATGAGTCCACTGAAAGAAAACTCGGTATCCTTCATGTTTAGAGAGTCTGAACGAATACAGAAGAACACTCCATAGGGGTCCTTTTTCATATGATTTAGTCTCTAAGGCCCCAAAAAAGTATAAAATCATACCTTAGAGAACTCTTCCAGTCATGATTGGCTAGAGCGTTCCTTTCTCGTAAATAGTATTGTCCGAACCGAGAAAGAGATAACCTACCGTCGGATAGACGACTCTTCAGATACTTTAACGAGCGTGAAGAAGACAAGATCGCTCGACGATCTTTTCATATTTAGGGAGTCTGAAAAGGGTTTAAAGAGAACTCCATGATGTTTCTTTACACAATGTCACTTTTTATGAGCCTGGAAAGATTCAGAAATGGGCTCGACTATCTTTTCATGTTTAAGGAGTCTGAAAGAAGATGTGAAAAGAAGACTCCATAATGTTTCTTTACACAATGTTGTATTTTACGAGCCTGGAAAGAAACTTGAACTAGACTCGGAACTTTGATACTAGATTTTAACGAGCGTGACAAAGTGTCGTAATAAATGCTCAATGACCTTTTCCATTTTGTGAAAGTACGAAAAAGCCATAAACAAACTTTCCAAGGATTTTTACTAAAGTCAACCTGCAGACGACTCATAAACAAGTGTTAACTACATCCAAAATCAACAGTAAGGGATTACGACAAATAGATTTTGACTAGAACATGATGTAATATCAAAACTATACCAAGTCAGACCCAAAAAATGTCTATAAAATGCAAGTAAATAGTAAAAAACTTAACATTTCACTATTTACCTCTTGGCAGAGAGCACATGGAGCATTTTTTAGCTAGATCTTCCACAGCCGATACCGGGAGTTTCCACCGTTCGTTTTCAGTCTCGTCAGTTGCAGGTAAGAGCTAAGACCTTCTTCTTTCATTTCATAGCTTTTATTTTGGGATTTGATGGGTTTTAGGCCTATTTGGCAAGCCCTAAAATCCTATTTGCGGGCACCGCGGTTACCCCTTGCGGGATAGGTGGTACCACCCGAGAACCGCGCCAAAGATAAGGTGGACAGGTGGTGCCACCGCCTGTCTCCAACGGGGCACAGGCGGTGCCAGTCGTGGAGAAATTAAACCAATGATACATACAAAATTAGCTCATTCTTTTGATTTATAATGATTTAAGGATGATATTGATGTATGCCATTGTTGTTTTGGCAGGTCTAGGCTTCCCAAATATGGTGATATGGAAGGAAAGAACACATGATGACGAGGATGTTGCTGCTGAAAGGAATCCGGTGTGTATTGCTGCACTCCAGAACTGTGGACTTCTAAAGTTTTTTCGGACACAAATCATGGTGTCCCACGAGAGAATACTGGAACACATACTGAGAATGTGGAATCCAGAACAACAGTATTTCAAGGTGGGGGCACATATACTTACAGTGGAGGTAGAGGACATCTACTTCCTGACTGGCCTATCGAGACAGGGTGCCCCTATCTCACTGACAGGTTCCCGTGGCGGGGACATTACCACCAGAGAGCTCATAGATCAACATTGTGTACCAGGTACATGTACATTAGGGAAGAAAATCCCCATCAGGGCAGTGACAGACAGGGCTCTATGGATTGTTCTGTTCACCATGCATAGGGTGGCAGGAAGCCAGGGTGTACATCAGGCTTCCAGGGCACATATGTTGTATGCCCTAGAGGCAATGGCACCTATGGTGTTCAACTGGGCAGAAGCATTGCTTCCGATCTTCAAGGATCAACTGACTAAATGTTGGCAGGGAAGTTGAAGCAATTCTGCTTTGGTTCCATCTTAGCTTGTTTCTTCTTTGAGCGGGTCTCCCAAATGAGGCCCCAAGTGAATTTTTGGAGTCTGAGAGCACGTGAACCCCACATGCTCAGGTGGGTCTAGATCATGGCTCGCATAGGAGCAGGTAGGGGCAGAGTGAAGTTCGGTGACGCGTTCTTCAGATGGATGCGGGATCAGATGCTCATGGTCGAGGACTATGCCTATGTGGGCACAAATTTCACAGGTGATCCTGACTTACCATTCCCGCCTAGACGGCAGTGGGGACACATTGGTAAGAAACAAGAAACCCTAAAGATGAAAAATGTTTTTTATATTTTTTATGTTTTATGTTTTTTATGATAAGTGACGAGACCTGCTTGTCTTCATGCAGATGTTGGAGCAGCGAGGCCTGGAGGAGCATCTCCATTAGACAGGCGAGCTAGAGCTCGCTTTGTGCCACAGGGTGATGATATCACCGGGGAGCTGGAGGAGAACCTTGAGAGGTTGACTCTGGACATCCCAGATGCTGACATAGATGACCTCCCGACTAGATATCAGAGATCTACGACGGGAGTACCAGGCCGATTCAGCAGGCTACTACATAGGGTGGCTCGAGCAGTGATGTGCTACCATGAGCACCACTAGAGGATGAGACATGTATATTGAAAGCTGATAGCTTCAGGATTTTGTATGATGATTTTGACTGAAAGCCTACGTGCTTCAGAAGAGGTCTCGAGACCTATTTTTTGTAACATTTTTCGTATATATATAAGACTTTTGCATGATGTTTATACGTTTCAAATGGATGAATGCATTTTCTATGAGTTATATGTGTCTTTAAATGTTTATTTATAATGTACCATGTTTGATTAACATCATGAATGGGCAATGTGCCAATATAGGATGTAATTAGCCAATGAATTAGCAACTACATTATGTTCCCTAGGGATATGCCTATATGTAATGGTTCCAAATGATCTTTCTAACAAACGTACCCTCCGGAAGAGGCGGAGGAGCACCGGGTTCTTGATGGTGTAGATATGGTTTAAATGACAAACCACAAGCTGAGAGTCCATCAAAACTACTAGATCATGGACATCCTGGGAGGCAGCTTCAGTCAGAAGACCGATGACCGCTTCATACTCAACGATGTTATTAGTAGCGGGACCTAAGCAAACCGCTCCTGAATTGACCAAATCTTCAGCTGGGGAATAAACAATCCGAGCAGTCGAGGCTAGATTCAAGGTGTGGCGGAAAGCACCATCAACGAAGCCGTAGAAATCCATCTGCATGACCAACACATGGTATAAACAGATGCGGGTACAAAAACTCAAAACCATCTTGAAAATACTGAAAACACACTGAAATTCAATCAATATACATATATACAAGATACCATCCAAGAAGACCTAGGCATAGTAC
>LPNX011151533.1:406489-456058 GCA_001517045.1 Pseudotsuga menziesii
CAAAGGATTTTCTGGGCTGTAGCCATCCCAGATAATGATTGCCACATGCTCCAGAGTGGCAATCATTCAGCACGTGTTCATCCTCCTCATGAGTGAGGCATCGTCGAAGAANCAAAGGATTTCTGGGCTGTAGCCATCCCAGATAATGATTGCCACATGCTCCAGAGTGGCAATCATTCAGCACGTGTTCATCCTCCTCATGAGTGAGGCATCGTCGAAGAATGGAGTCAATCCCACGTCTATACAAGGTATCATGTAAGATCAGGCCGTATTTCGCGTGGTGATGAATGCGGCGATGATCATCGCGAGATAGATGCAACTAAAAACGCTGGGTCTGGAGATAAATCAACAGATCTCCATACCAAGGATCAGTAGTGCTAATTAGGAACAAGAATTCATCTAGAAATGAATCGTTGGGCTTAGATTCCGTGGTAGCACAGGGAAGGTCACATATAAGCTCGGCAAAAACCAAGGATTTCTTTGATGTATCCTTGGCAAACTCAAGATCGAACTCCTAAAGGATGACGATCCAACAGGAGTACTTGCCCCCGAGTACCTGACGAGTTAGAATCTAGTACATCGGGTTCTAGTCTGCCAATACGGTGGTAGTGCGAAGCAGGATGTAGTGACAAATTGTTTGCACAACAATGACTGTGGACAAAGCTAGCTTCTCCACATGTGAATAATAGGTTTCAGAATCAATAAGGTTCTTACTAGCGTAATAAATCACATGCTCCTGACCGTGGAGATTGTCCTGCACTAAAACCATGGCGATGGTAGTAGTGGAGGCAGCAATATACAAGAGAAAATCCTTTGAATAGTCCGTGGGTGTATCACAAATGAATGAGTCAGAGCGTGCTTTAGACTATCAAAGGCGCGTTGGGCCTAGTCAGTCGAGAAGAATGGAGTGTTCTTCTTGAGGAGACGCGTATAACTGTGCGTTTTCTCAGCGAAATTGCACACGAAACGACGAAGAAAGTTTGCCTTCCCTTGCAAACTTTGGAGTTCAAGGGTGGGGGTTGGGGCTGGTAGATTAATGATGGCGGCTATATTCAAAGGATCTATCCGGATTCCATCTTTGATTACCACAAAGCCAAGCAGATGTCTCGTCTCAACGCAAAAAACACATTTATGCGGATTGAGCCGTATATTATAATGACGACATCTCAAGAATATGTCTCTAAGATGACCGAGATGGTCCTCCCATCATTGTGAATGAGTAGGGAGGTCATCAAGGTACGGTTCAACAATATGTTTGATGTCATGAAACACATAGGACATCGCACGCTGGAACGTGGCACCAATGTTTTTCAAGCCGAAAGGTAACTTCTTATATGCAAAGGTTTCCCATGGGTAAATGAATGTCATCTTATGCTGATCGACGGGAAATATCTCAATCTGATTATAGCTAGAGAATTCATCCATAAATGAAAAGATGACACTTCCAGCACAGTTGTCGATAATCTGATCGATGTGCGGGGTAGGAAAGTTGTCTTTAGGACAAGCTTTATTTAAATCCCTAAAGTCGATACAGACTCTAATGGTGCCTTGATTTTTATTGACAGGGACAACGTTCGATACCCATTCTGTCAGAGGTACAGGATAAATAAAACCAGCTTTCAGAAGTTTCTCAATCTCAGCTTTAATAGCTGCGACCTTCCTAGGATGGACTTGCCTAAGTTTCTGCCTGACAGGTTTAGCCATAGGATAAGTTTTAATCTCGTGGACCACAATGAAAGGGTCAATACCCAACATCTCTTCATAGGACCAGGAAAAATATTACAGAATTCCTTAAAAAGTGCCTTATATGCTTCAGATTGATCTGTGGAGCAGTTCTGCCCAACATGAACATGCTCGATAACATCAGGCTTGGCTGATATGTCAATTGGGTTCGTCTGAGTAATGTTGCAAAGGTTTCCTTTAGAATCTGTATCTTGCAACAATATAGGACTTTGTGGAACGTTGACAATATCAGTAGGAAACAAGGATGCAAAATCATAGCTGCCCGAACTGGTATTGGGGAAGAACATGGATCTATGGTGGTGATCCTCCCAAATGGGCTCACCCATGTTCATGATCTCTATAATGGACTCATCGGAAGGAAAAGTCTCAGAGAGATAATCTAGAACCGGAAGAGAAGGTTTTAACCAGTACGGTAAATGGTAAGGATCCGAGGCCATTAAATGAATATCATTGGTGTGATCATAAGAACAAGTTTGAATGGTGTCATACATAGCTTCGTGTGGACTCAACAAGGTGGACTCAACAACATTTGTGCCCTGGGGCTCAATATCAAATGAGGTGATCATGTTTACTGTCGTGGTATTCGTGCTAGGAGGAGTAGAGGGAAAAATCCCCATAAGGGATGAATCCTTCAACATACCTACCCCAATCGATTGGTAAGGAGGAGGGGACTGACCTAACATGGGGATGTTATTAGCCGTGGAGGTAGTAACATCTGGCATACAAAAATCGAGCTGGTCAATAGTAACAATTCTCCCGAGATGCGGGAATTGGATTGTTCGAAAAACTGTTGAAGCAACAACATTCATGGCATAAAACCAATTCCTTCCTAAAAGGAGGTTATAATCTAAAGGGGCATCTACCACTTCTACTTGGATAGAAATGGTTTTTCCCCCTAGCTCAACCGTGAGGGCTAATATGACGCCATGGGGTTGGAATCCCCATCCATCAAAGGATTTAAGGGTCGTAGGTGATTTAACAAGCTCGGGAGAGCCGAGGGCTTTCCAACAAGTCAAAGATAACACCGAGGTCGAAGCTCCTTCATCTAGTACCATTTGAAAGATTTTCTTTCCCACTACTTTCGTAATGATCTAAAAATCAAGTTTATGCGGTAATATAGGTTTATAGTTCTCAACATTGAAGTGAATCAAGTTAGTGTTATCCGGGTCTACTACTCCTAATGCAGTCAACAAGTTTTTGTGCTGTGTAGGGAAAATTTGGAGTACTTCTAGGGTAGACATCGTACAAGGTGCCTAAGTGAGATCTTCAACCACATTATAGAATTGAGCAGCTCAGGCATTGGGATTAAAGACAACCTTCTGAAGAGTACTCTTGGGTGGGCGCAAAATCATGTCGAGAGTAGGCTTCTCGATAGACAAGGGAACAATAGACAAGGATTCCAGAGAGCTAGTGGGGGGAGCTTTCCTTGAAGAATATTAATCTTCTTGCTTATCTGCGGGTTTATCATAGCTCTAGCTTCGAGTTTGCAGATGGATGGTGTCAAAGGACATCATATGAATTTCCTCTGATGAACTAGAGTTACCCTGGTTCGAGATGTGGTCTACCAGCTGCTGTTGAGAGGGGAAAGGATCCGTAAGTACTGCAGGTGCGGGGTTAGAATTGAAAAACTGGGAGATTTTGTCCCGACGGGGACACTCCTTGGAGAAGTGGTCACCACCACATAACAAACAAGGGTATTTAGCCTTCCTTTTCTCTGTGTTGTTGTCATTATGGGTTGATTGTGGGGCCTCCTGCTAGTTTCCAGGTTTTTTATTTCGATTTTTGCCTTTCTTTTTATTACCCGAGGTTTGAGTACTTTGAATAGAATTGACCTTGGTAGAAACCTTGGGAGTTGAAGGAGTAGCAGGTTGGGTTTGCTTGGCAGGTTTTGCTGCGGATGGGGACTGGATTGAACCAACAACCCCGTCAATAGGTACTTCTGCTGATTGCTTCGTAGGGTCGGTGCTGGGGCGAGGAGCTTGATGAATCAGGTCATAAAGAGTCCTGGAATGGGAATAGACCAAGTCTAGGTACTGAGCTCGACTAATAGCCTACTCTTCGGTAATGGCACCGCCCATGGCCACATCTCGGGCAATAGGAGGCAAGAAGGACTTAGTGAACCAATCAGCTAACAACTGATCCGGAATATGGGCCTTAATAAGCCTTCTCTGCCTTCTCCACTCATGAATATGATTAGAAATGTGGGTGGAGGTGTTCTGTCGTAGAGAAGTTAAAATATCAGTTCCTATTTCATAACTAATAGGGAGCTGAAAGTGTGTAATAAATACAGTTGCCAACGAGCCAAAATCCACAAAAAAATGTTGTGGGATTTCAATATACCACTCCGCGGCCGTACCAGTCAAATTTCGCTAAAAGAGTCGTAACCGAACGGAATCATCCATGAGGGAGTTCAAGGAACACCACAAATGAAAAGTCATAACATGGTTCCGTGGATCTTCACCCTGCTTCCCATCGAATTTTGGAATGTCCGATGGTAACTTTACCGGAATGGGAGGCCACGAGGGATTGTGTCGAATGGGATCATTAATCAACTTGGAAAAATCAGGCAAGTCCAAAGTTGCAAGGAAAGGTAACTGTCTATTGGGCTGCACATACTGGTAATACTGATATGGCATAAAATTACCAGTAGGGCCATAGGTTGACTGGAAAACATGTTGTTGTGGGGAAGAACTACCAGAAAATCAGCCCATGGGGGGTTGATTTCTAGAATTAAGACCATTAGGACCACCAGGGCCTCCAGGAGGAGGACCGCTAGGGCCACCGGGACCGCCAGGACCATCGGGACCACCAAGACCACCGGGACCACTAGGAGGCGGACCACCAGACCCTCCGGAACCTCCAAGAGGTGTAAAACCTCCAGATCCACCGAAACCACTAGGTGGAGGGCCACCAGACCCTCCCAAGTCATAAGGCGGAAAGCCACTAGGTCCCCTAGGACCACTAGGACTGTTGGGACCATGAGGAGGACCGCCAGGCCCTCCAGGACCATTAGGTCCCCCAGGGGGAGGACCTCCATAAGTTGGTCCTCTCGCACCTCCCGCAGTATGTATGGGTATCCCTCCCATGGATGGCATGTAAGACCAGTTGGGTTGCCCCCATGGCATAAAAGTGTTGCTAGGGAATGGAATTCTAGTAGGATTAGATCGATGATTGCATACAGGTATTTGATAACCATAACCATTAGAAGACTGAATGGAAACAGGTTGTGCCCCTAAGGGCTGACCTGAACTAGATGGGGGATTTACCACATTGGTGTGGGTGGGAGGGATAAAAACTGTAGATGTTTCTATGTTAGAGGTCTGCTCCTGACTAGGTACAATTCTGGGATCAGATAACG
This sequence comes from Pseudotsuga menziesii, assembly GCA_001517045.1. Lineage (NCBI taxonomy): Eukaryota > Viridiplantae > Streptophyta > Pinopsida > Pinales > Pinaceae > Pseudotsuga > Pseudotsuga menziesii. Next base: position 411,591 of record LPNX011151533.1, read on the forward strand.
TAGGTTGTGCCGGGGGTTTCCCCCGGGCATTTAAAGGTACTGAAGACATAAGAATTGAAGGTTGGGCCCTAGATGCAAAAGATCTGGGCTGATTTGGATCAGACATAACATAAGAGGTGAGAGGGGTGGAAATTTGACCTGGGTTGTGGGTTGTTAATGGACAATCTATAATCGGTTCAATGGGTCTCATAGAAACGGCTAGTGAACGATATCCCACAGGAAGGAAAGTGGAACAAACTGGTGAAGGGCCTAATAGGTTGTCAATCTATTTTTCTACCTCCTGTGTACGGAGGATAGCAGCACGGTATTGCCTGCGTTCTTCTTCAATTTCAGGAGAATTTACACGGGTGCCACATGAGGCAATGGCATGTCCGATAGGTGTCTCCCAAAAAGGAGCATTAGGACCACAATTCGGATGGGTATCATCAACATGATCTTCCACGTGAGGATGGAGCGATGAATCCTCATGGGAAGGCTGTTGGACCAAGGGAGGCGAGTGTGAAGAATATGGTACTCCACTTTCCGCCACCACATGATCTCCCACTTGGGAGGTGGCAGCAGCTCCTTGGTCGATAGATTCCATTGGATTTCCTTCTGAAACATAAGTAAAATTGGGTGGCAAGCCCCGTACTCTCCTGGACTGTCTTAACTCAGCCAATGTGTACAGTTCCTATCTAACCTAGGGTCTGAAAATCTAGAAAAAACACACCAAAAGACTTCCCTACTCAAACTATAGGTCAAAACAACCAAACTTAAAATGACAAGAGGAGTTCAAAAAGTTAGGTCTCTCACTAGGATTGTCAAGGCGGTGCCACTCATGATATACCTCGAGGGTATGTGCATAGTAATCTGCCCGAATGTTGTTTTCGGTGTATGGATCCAAACGAGACAGCCAAAGGGATTTTCTCAGATAGATAAGGTACCTTAGTGGGGTCTCCCGATATACTCAAGGTATGTGGGAGCTCGAATCGGTAGTAGTGCCGTCTAATGCATAACCGTACACAAGGGGCCTTCCGATATACAATCGAGTACGTGAAGTACCTTTCTATATACCTCAAGGGTACGTGAAAGGCCATTTGATATATTGACGGTACGTGGAAGAACCGCATGAGTCCCGAAATGTAATGTTGACAAATAACGACAGCTCCTACGTTTTACGACACCCGAACACGTCTCTAACCTATCACTCAAGTTACTACCTAAATTTTAACCTACAACTACCATTGATTTTAACTTGTATGGTTAGGTGAATGCATGATGTTTTGACAGAAAAGTAAAACCATGCAGTATGCTTGTGCAAATGTTCATTTTACCGTTCAATATGCCTACTTACGGGAGGGAAGAGAGTGTTTTTCTTTTTGTTTCAAAACCAAAAATCATTCCAATCAACAGTCATGAACATCAAATCAAAGACAAGTAAATACTTCTACAAACCAAATTCTTCTTTCCGAAAGCAAATGGGAAGGGTGAGAATCTCTTTACCTAAAAGAACAACACCAAGCACACCTATGTGCCAATGCACTCTAACTTTTCAAATTTCTTAAAAACATACGCAAATCTAACTTAAAACTACCATTTTTTTTAATATTTTGATCGAGATCGTCCTATATGCATGAGAGATGAAAGATCGTAAAGGTCCTGAAAGCCTATGAAGCCAATCAGAAAACCCGAATCCAACGCTCAAATATGATGTCCTAATCTCAAGCAAAACTTTTCTTTTTTGAAGGGAAGAAAAAGAAGTTTACTATGCAAGCAAGAAATGAAATCTAGAAGCTAATTTAATGTTCTTCTTTCAGTACATGCAATGAAAAGAGGATTCAATGAGCACCCTAACTTTCAGAACACAAGAAATCCTTCTTTAAACACAACCAACAAGCAAGAAGCGGATGAACAATAAAAAAGACTAAACAAATTTTTGAAATTCCACTCAAAATCAATCTCAAACCATCAAAGTAGCAAGCCACACACATCAGATTCAATATCACAAGCCTGATAACAGAACTGAAAGCAATCAAAATTCCAATTTTTTTGCAAAGAAAAATGAGGAAAAAGGGTTTTGGACTAATGCCCACCCGGTACCATGCTTCGTAGGTGTTGTAAAAGCGTTTCTGAAGCAGCACTGCTCCTCGGTAACCAGATACAGGTGGTGGCACCGCTTACTGTCCATTGTGTTCAGGCGGTGGCACCGCTCCTTGCACAAAGCATTGCTGCGGTTCCCTGTAGATGGCCAAAACAACAAGAGAACAATGGATCAGATAAAAAATTGACTAGATCAAGGTGAATACTGTCAAATTGAATATGGTAACAGAGCATAAAAAACCGAAATCACTCAAATCTGAACAGATATGGAAATTTCAAACCCAAATAATAGAAATCAGAACGTATATCTGACTGTAAAGAATTGAAGAAAATGGAGCCTGGATTCGGACAAGAGTTGCAGACTAAGGACGATCAAAACAACTGAATACAACTACTCCCCAGTGGAGTCGCCAGATTTGTTGATCGGAATATTTCACCTCCTGCGGACAGCAAGGTGTTCCGCTGGTCTGAATGTTTCAGATCCAGAACAAATAGATCATAGAGGTTGATAACTCCCCCTAGACACTGTAGATATCTAGAATACGAGGCTTCGATAGTTCACCTATGTACCTGCAAAAGAGTTCAACACGAAACATATCAAAGCAACCAGGATATGATCTACTAATCTATGCTAGTGACTAAGGAATCTAGCAATATATATCTGAAATCAAACATCAACAATATATATGGGACAAAAAATCAACCTGCATTAGAAATATGAAGAAGTTTACAACCAAGCCTTAGTGTTGACATGCATCTCCATGAAACCAGCTCTTCATCCCCATAAGCTCTGACTCTAGCTCTCTATGCTCTCTCCAAATGATCTTGGGCCAAGAATCAGTCCAACAGCATAACAATACCTACAATGTTCTCCCCTCAACCATGGATATGAGCTCATATTTATAGGGCTTTAATGGATAGAGATGATTGAGAAATTAGTGGGTGAGGTGGCCTCTAAGATCCTAGGATGAGGGATCTCAAGCTCAACCAACCCACAGTAGTAGGGATAAGGGATATCTTGAGGCTTATCATCTAGAAGCCTCAAGAAGCTTCTCTTTTTCCCCTTTTACCCAGGGTACCGCGCTTCTCCTTCTATGACAGAATGGTTCTGGTAATAACCGCCTATTGACCAAAGGTAACAGGCGGTGGCACCGCTCGTGGACAACCAATGAAAGGCGGTGCGAGCAGGGGTACCGCTCCTGGATAAGGGAGGATGAGCGGTGATGGGAATTTGTATGATAGACTGATAAGAAATCATTTAATCTTCACTCCAGAGGCTGGGATTCAGGGCAAGTAGGTATGTCAAAGGTCTTATCACATGATGGTGACAGGATTTTGGTATAACATCAACCTCATCATGGGTAAGGCGTCAATATCACAATGATAGAGGACATCATTGATGAGGAGATATTGAATAAATTGGTGTTGAATATGACGTCGATCATCACAACTAATATGAGGCCCAAATTTCTAGGTTCAAACGTAAACAAGGATATTCCCCTACCATGGATCATCCGAAGAGATAGTAAACAAGTGTTCATTAGGAAAGGTGACGGGAGTGGGAGAGGACATGGACGGGGAGGGTAGATTAGTCATGAGTTGTGTCAAATCCAAATCCTTGGTACTTTTGGGAGTAATAAAGTCAAGGTCATACACTTGAAGGATAACGATCCACTTGGCGACACAACCCTAGATGAGGAGATGAATCAAGGGGTAGACCACCTGGTTGGAGTCTGCCATGACTATAGTTCAACTCATAAGAATGTAGTGGCACAATTTTTGAACTAAAAAAACAATGGGCAAGGCCATTTTTTCTTCATGGGGGTAGTGCAATGGTGGACCAAATAACGTCTGACTTACGCAGTAGATGACATGCTCTTGAAAAACAACACCTTTTGGACTAAAACTCCTATGATGGAATGTTTGAATGCCAAAACATAAAGAATTGAATCCTTCGTGAAATCGGGTGGAGTGGTCAAGGTAGTGGAATTCAGTTCTTCTTTCAATGTATTGTAGGCGTCTTGTGCTTGTGCATCCGAAACGAAAGGGGTGTTGGTGCAAAGTAGGTGTAAGAAGCCATGGACCTTGGTGGCATAGTCTAGGATAAAACGTCATAGAAAATTAGCCTTTCCCTAAAGTCTTTGTAGGTGGCACAGGGTGCGAGGGTGTTGAAAGTCAATTATGGTTTGCACCTTTGAAGGATCAATGATGATACCTTTATGGGAAACAATAAATCCTAGTAAAGGATTGACAAGAACACAAAACACACACTTAAGGGGGTTCATGCAAATGTTATACTTTCGACATCGAAGGGAGACTTGTCGAAGGTATTTTAAATGTTGGGAATGGTTCTTGGATAGAGTTGTGAGTTCATCCCACTAGATGAGGATGCTAAGGACCAAGTGATGGAAACAAAAATTCATACCCACTAGAAGGTGGCTCTAGCGTTCTTTAGACCGAACGACATGACTCGATAAGTGAATGTGTACCAAGGGGTGGTGAAGGAGGTTTTGTATTGATGCTCTTTTTGGATCTGAATCTAGTTATAGCTTGGAAATCCATCCATAAAGGAAAGGTATTCACATCCAATGCAAGCATCGATAAGATGGTCAATGGAGGGAGTAATGAAATTGTCTTTGGGGCATGCTAGATTTAGATATCGAAATTCAATATAGACGTGAATGGTACCCTGCATCTTGTTCACTGGGATAGGGTTAGAAACCCATGTTGCGCATGTGATTGGGTAAATATATCCCACTTTGCAGAGCTTTTCGATCTTGTATTTGACAGTTGGTGATTTGAACACATGGATTGGTCTCTATTTTTGGCAAACCAACATAGCATCAGGCCATGTGGCAATGCAGTGCTCAACAATAAAGGGGTTGAGACTGGGCATCTCAGTGTAAGACCAAGAAAAAACATTATGAATTTCTTAGAAGAGTGCTTTGTAAGAAACGACCTCTTTCGTGGTGCATGAGGCGCCTAGCATGACGTTTTTGACAATACTTGGATTGACAAAGATGTCTACCTAAATATTGGGTGATATGTTAGCCATTTTCCCCTCCTAAAAGGCATTGGGTGTTTAAACCAATCAACGTTCTGGTGAAGGAGGAAGTATTTTAACTCCATAGTGAACTGGTCGGATGTAGGCTCACTGGACTCCTCATGAATGAAGTATGCTTGATGGTGCATGTCATCCCAAGGAAAGTCAGGCACAATTAGAGCTTCAAGTATCTCTTCATCAATGTGGAAACACTGGGTGATGAGATCGTAAGGGTTGACAATGGTTGATGATGTAGATGGATGATCATGTGTCGATATAACATAAATGGTGTTTACCTCATTTGAAGAGGATGTCGACGATAAATCTCTTCGACAATTGTAATTTCCGATTCAAAAGAGAGTTTACATAAGTTAGAAAAGACAGAATGGTATTTGGGTAAGTCGGTGCAATGATGAGAGTAGTGGTTTTATAGATTGCATATCACACATGGATGGTTTTTCCGAAGATACTTGTTCTTTGGTTGGGTGGGGTTGGGGACCCAAACCATGGGGATTTAGTCCTCATCATTCAGTGTTTGGACATATGTGTGTAAGATAAGCAAGATAATTACAAGTAACGTGACCGGTAGCATCGCACAACATGCAAGGTGATGGTGCTCGAGTTGAGGCGGTATAAGGTGTGCTGACGACTTTACTTTGATTGGTGGATAGGGTAGTCTTTGCCGTGTTTCCCCTTGCCTTATTATTGGGAGGAGGTTTGGGGTTAATAAGAGTATACTTCGATGCGACCCAAGGGGATGCAAGAATCGAGCACGTTGACATGGACACACTAGGAGGTGGTCGGTTGGAAGCATCGATTGGTTGGATTGGTGTTAACACAACTTGTGGGATCAAGGGACAGTTTGGTGGGTTGAGGTGCCAAACTGAGTTTCCCAAGGTTAAACCTGGAAGGTTGCCATTACAGGTGTTCTCACAATTCCTGAAGGTGGGAACATGAAGGGGATATGATGAATGGACATAGATCTCCATTGGTTACTTGACAAATGATCAGAGATGGGCGTTGACATCAGTTGTGGTTGTGGCTACTATTGGGGTTTAGGTTGGGGTGTAGGTTTATTAGAGGAGAGTATGCAAATATTGAATATCTCTACAACCGTAGGGGGGTAATGTAGAAAAGTGGGGGTCATGGAAGCCTCCCGGAAGAGACTCGACCCTATAGTGGACAGTGAGGGGATGGAAGCACTGTTGATGGCATTGTCCACAACGAGGAGGAAATTTTCCAGAGTGATTGGTCTCTTGGGATCATAATAGGCCAACTGGTCTATCTTAATGACCTTCCCTTCATGAGGGAACATCATAAGTCAAAATACTGTAGAAGCCACGATTTTCATGGAGTACATGTAACTACATCAAAGGAGGAGGTTATAATCGAGCTGGGCATTAACAACGTCAATGTCAATCAAGATAATATTTCCAGCCAGCTCGATTGAAACGTTCGAAAGAAGTCCTCGGGGTTGTGCAACATGACCATCTAGGTGCGTAAGGCAGTCGAAGACGACTCTAAATTGGTGATCCAAGATTCTTCCAGACAAAGGTGGACGTGCCTTTGTCGACGATGCAATAGTGGATGACGAGGTTGTGAATCATAATAGGGATTGGGAATGTGATGGATGAGGGATTTGCATTATGTGGGGTATTTCCTAAGAACTTCCAAAGTAGACATGGCAGCGGGGGGCTGATCCAATTTATCCACAATGTTGTAGTTTGGTCCAACGTGGGCATTTGCATTATTTGTGAAACAACACAGAGGAAGATTCAGTGCTTTGGGATACCCATCTACTAGGGGTTTAGGTAATTTTGGAATCCTCTAACTTACTAATGGGAAGGTCTCGAAGGCTAAACCGTACTAGGTGCAATGTGTTTAGAGGTTAACCTCAAATGTCATCGTACAAAGGTGTTGAACCCTCGAATCAGGAGGTTGACTTGATGAAGTTGCGTATTGCGCATGGTTGTGCTTCCACCACCCTTGAGTGGGTAAGGTGTTTCATAACACAATGGATGGATGGGTCAGTTTAGGTGGGTTAGGATGTTCCTAAGTGTATTCATGGCATCGTGGTGGTTAGATTCATCCCAAAACTAGTGGGATCTTCCTAGGTGAGGGCAATGGTGAGTGTAGTGTCCATAGACATTACAAAAGGAACATAAATGGTTAGTTCACAACTACAGGTTCTTGCCTTTTTTGGGAAGTTTATTAGGGTATTGGTTGAAAATATTGGCTCTATTATTGCTCGAGGAGTTGGGAGGTGATCTGCCCCCACCTTGGTGTTGGTTGTTTCCATGATTTCTCCCTCATCTTCTATTGGGTTGGTATTGATGGTTATTAGGAGTTGGTTAGTTATGGATACCTGCACTAGATCTATCCTGACTTCTAAAAGATCTACACACCCAACACAAGGAAGCATCCCCTTCTCTGCTACACAGTCCCTCATGCTATGCCTTCCCTTCCAGTGCTAGTCAGGGTGTGCAAAGAAGAAATCCAGGCCTCTAGCTCTGTCTGTGAGGTTTCCTTCTTCCACTAGGTTTATCAAGCTATCTCAGACCCCATTTCCACTCCAAAAACAGTTCAAAATCAAAACATAAGGGCATACACAACAATTGCCAGATATAGGATTGATGAAAAACGTTTTTCAACCAACAACGTAAATGGCAACGGGTAAAACAACGCCCTTAACAACAATTCAATTTCCACATTCGTTTATGGCCGTAACATGGCCAAAATGAACTCAATCAACAACCAAAATTCGTGGCTCTGTTTCCCCCATTGGCTGTGCAACACTGAAACATGAAATTCCACAATTGTGGAGATGTGGAAACAACACAAAGACGTGTAGGAGAGATCCCAGCCCTGGGAAAAATGATGAACACAGCAAAGAATGTGAATGGTGAATGCCAGGAGCTCCAAAATCATGAGGAAGACAACCCAATCCCTTCCCTTTACAAAAATGACCTCCCATCCATGGGAAAAATGAAGTGAACAACCAAAAACGTGGAATGAAAACACACAGGAAAAACTCCAGCTACTCCCAAAAACCCCAACGTGAAGGAGAATGGTGAGGAATATGGAAAACATGGATGCATGGCAGAATGGCATACGTTTTTGGGCATTTTCCTTGCCAAGGAAGTTAGAACATGTTTTTAAAAAATGGGTTCTTTGCCCAATTCAAATTTTTTCCCATACTCTTCCCATTCCATGCAATAACTAACTCAACCACATTCTAGCAGAAATAAATGATTGGGGAAAAGACAAGAAAGGTAGTTGACAGTTTGATGGGTTCTCTCATGGACATTTGGATTTTCTCCATTGGCCCCAAAGGTTAAATATCCGTCCCCCCCCCCCAATCCTTAGGAATTATGCCCCCATCTCATTATTGTTGCATTGACATAGCTGGTTGTGGGTTTTTAATTAATTGCATACTTAAATGATGATTTAAAAATCATAACATGCCTGGCTAGCACAAAATACCATCAGAACTGATTTAATCGCCGAAACATAAAAACGATAATCCATGGTGGGTCTTTTTGCCTTTAGCTCCACACCACGATTAATTACAATATATACATCATATGTATTTAATGCAAATGGGGTCAAACCGGGGTGTTACACTCATTACCTTGAGCCTACGTCTTCAATCTTGTAGTTGGCCATTGAAGTCTCACCCTCTCACAATGGCGGTCGAATTTCCTCTTTCGCAATGAGGTCTTTTGCTCGAAAGCCTCACCCTGGATCATCTGGACGACACTTCTCTCCATTGGCTCAGGCATGTAGGGCCTTTTGGCTCTTTGACATTCCACACCATTTCTCTACCTTCTAGCTTTCTAAGGTCACAACCCATGAACGATTATGCATTTCACATACCGAGGGGTTTAAGCACATTGTCATCATGTCTTATTGAAGAAATTTTCTGTGTAGGTATAGGGTATCTACTTGAATGTAATTGTCATCTGTTAAAAATCCTACAAGATTTAAAAATAAAAGCATGTCGACCATATGGATTTCCCACTATATTTTTACATATCCTTTTTCAAACAACTTGTCGACCAACTTAACAAATAAAAATTTAAATGACCAATAAAATGTTTTCTTCAATCGACTAGAATAGGCTCAATAACTATTCACTGAATATAGAAAAGTAACCAGAGGTCATCTTTACACGTTCAGTACTCATGCATGTTGTATCTGGTCGACTAGTTGAGGTTTGATTCTTTGGCTGCTTGTCGATGCCCACAAACAAATATATGAGGTGCTATATGCCGTGGTCACGATTTTGTGCATGCAGGTCCTTCAGTCTTAAAGTGCACAACTTATCACAATGCGACAACCCCAACATTCACTACAATCTTTGATAGGTTCAGTGACGTGATTGTTTAGTACATTACTCATCTTTAGAATTTATTGCATCTCGATGATCAACATTTATATAATTGCGGTTGATGGCCAAGGAGGTCGACACCAGTCGGTTGCATTAGTCGAGCAATAGTCGTTTGCATTAGTCGAGCAAGGAGGTCGACATTACTTAGGAAAATATTCCAGTGGATGAGACACTCAACCAAAATATGTTACTGAATCAAAAAGCATTAAGCATACTATTATCTCTTCAACCAATAAGAAAAGAGTGACCCATTGTTATCATGATGATCAACATTTAACAACCTGCAGTTGAGTAGTTAATATACGATGACAAGAACGGTCAAGTGCTGTCGTGGTTGATTTAGTTGGCTTTATTCCAATTTCATTGGTGGTTTACAACTTCAATTAAACCCAAAGTAGTTACAAAATCAATGTAATATACCTTATATATGGAGAATTCCTACATCTACACATTACTGAACGCAACATAGTAAACCACAAGGGGCTAGATTTTTCCTAGGTCGAGCAGGTGTATACCAGTCGGGATCCCTAATGCTGACACTTTTCACAACAATACTGTTCGATGTAAATATGGTCGAATCTTGTTTCTAATCAACAAAATTATCACATTGGTGGCTAAATCGACAGGATATCGTGCTGATGAGCAGTGAACCGATGGGAGAAGTCGACAAGCTTTTTCTTCTTCATGATTGTTCATGTTGTTATTCTCTTAACACACATATTCTTTTGATTAACTTTTGATTGCAATTGACAACGTGATGGGTTAACTGGTGGATCGTGGTCGTATTTCTCATTTGGTTGCGTTCCATGCTCGATCATTTTCTTGCAGGTTGATTTCCATGGGAATCAACGCAAATTATTCCATGTTGCTCTCACCAACAGAAAGAAGGTTGCACCATGGTGATTGTTATTGACCCAAGAACATATCTCAACGACAACAGAACCAGATGTTGAAAGCTGTGCTTTCACATCACATTCAAGCAGAGACAGATAAGAAATACATACACAGTAACCAACAAAGAATATGGGAAAATGTTTAACCACTTTATTCATGACCAGTTGGTGTATTTATACATTTTGTAGATGGTTGGAGCAGTTGCACATGCTCCAACTTATCATGCATTAAGGATTGACTAATATTTTTGTTTAATATATGATGACATAGGGAAAGTCTTATAAACCACCTCAACAGTATTGCTCCAGAATGCGAAGGAGCCCGGGACATATCGGGACCGCATCCTGAAATGGGAAAAGCTCCCATTGAAGGATACGTGACATTAGTTGTGTTTCCATATGTAGGGGTCATCATAGGGGGAAATGCAATTAGGGCTGGATGACAGATGCAACAATACCAATAAACCATTAATGATATGTGATGGCCTTCACAGATCCTTCCAAGAGGAGTCTCCATGAGGATCGTCTGACAAGATGGTGTACATGTATCCCTATTGTGCGTAGATGAGATCAAACTATTGGGATTCAAGGATAGCCTCCTCCTAAGTTCGTGGGTGTTCGGATGCGACATCCTTGGAAATGTTGAGGATGAGACACTTGAAGAACCAATCAAGGAAAATCCTATCATCTAGTTTGATCTTGCATAAAATACGTCACCTACACCAATCATGGATGTGGTCTGTGATATGGGTAGTAATATTCTTTCTACAATACAAAAGGATTTCAACACCGACATGATATCTCACAAGCAGTTGGAAGAACTACAAGAAAGTGGAAGCGAACGATGCAAAGGTAGGTTGGGTGTCATGAGGCTGGTCAATGTACCACTTAGCTGTAATGCCAATAAGGGTCCTCTATAGTAGGAGTAGTATAATGGAATCTTTTACAATGGATTTTGAAGAACACCATAAGTGAAAATACATGATGTGATTTTTGGGGTCCTCGCTAAGTTTCCCTTCAAATTTAGGAATATCCAAGGGAATTAGGCATTGGGGGCCACATAGGATCGTGTTGGATCGAGTCATTGGTCATTCATGCCAAATTCAGAAGGTTAAGACTAGCCATGAATGGTCGACTTGCAAACATGGGGGATCCATGTGGGGGGAAATTCAAAGGAGGGTTCCCAATGGGTGGATTCCCTAAAGGGGGGTTTCTAGTGGGTGGATTTCCCATAGAAAAACATCTAGTGTATGGGTTCCCCATTACCATATGTCCGGAGACTAGGTTCCTTATGGGAGGGTTCCCTATAGGTAGTTTTCTTATGTGAGGATTTTCTCTAGGTGGGTTCTCGAGAGATGGGTTCCTAGTAGGTGGGTTCCCTCTAGGTGGGTTACCTATGGGTGGGTTCTCTATAGGTGGGTTCCCTATGGGAGGGTTTCCGGAGGAGAAAAGTCATATGCCAAATCTGCCTCCAACTAGTCCTTTGAAGAAGTGGTCATGGCTGTCACCACCAGACAGAGGAATGTGACTAGCCACGGGGCTATGTGTGGATGAGGCCTTTGAGTGGTCATGATCATACTCAAAATAAAATCTCTTGGAAAAGGGGTCTAGGATAATGAACCATGCTGAATTAGTGTCTGATGAGTACACTCTAAGGAATTGTACTGAGGAGATCCCCCCCAAAGCCTATGAGAGTACCTCAAAGGATAAATAGTGATAAAGAAGAGGAAGTTGAATGGGGGCTGAAAATACACTAAAAAAATCCTAATGCAACTGAGTGTGCAGAAGGACAGCTCTCAACAAAAGTGGAACTTAGGCCAAAATCAACTGTGTGTTACAATAAGAGAACAACAACAAAGTGGCTTGAAATCAAACAAACAACAATACCTAGAAAAGTGAAAATGACTCACTAATCCTATGAGTGTTGGTTGTGGACCCTGATCTTCCAGATCCAGAGATATTATTCAGTCAGGTTTGTACCCCAGGTGTACTATACACTCATTCCCCCTTGAATTGGGGTTTGGGGATGTGCGTTGGCCAACAGTTTTGCAGACCCATGGTGTTGGGTTAACCATAGTATTTTCCCATGGTGTTTCCCCTATAAAATAAAGCATTGTAACACGACTGTGTATTGTATTTGTATTGAAAATAATCTCTATGATTGTGTGAGAGAGAGTGTGAGAGCATGAAGAGGAAGTGCAACGGTATTGCTGCAGGTTGTATCCCTTCATCTTTCTGGATTGTAATAAAAGGACTGGCAATGTCTTTGTGGACATAGCCCATCGTTTGGGTGAACCACGTTATATTTGTGTCTCTTTGTAATGTGTTTAATGTGTTTTGCATATTGTTTAATCGTTTAAATGTATATCTGTTATTGCTATGCGGTCTTGTTTTATAACAATTGGTATCAGAGCCAAAAGGTCTATTTGTCTGGTAAACTCGCAGGAAAGAAGGGTTCCTGGTTCGAGTGGGAGCAATGGCAGAAGAAGGAAAGTTTAGGGTTGAGAAATTTAACGACCAAAACTAATAGTTATGGAAGATGCCAATAGAGGACTATCTATACCTGCCGTTGGGAGAAAAAGCAAAACAACCAACGGCTATGAAGGATGAAGAATGGGAGGTTCTTGACAGAAAGGAATTAGGAACAATACTGCTGTGCCTGGCTTTGTCGGTGGATGTCAATATTTTGAAAGAAAAAACAACAAAGGGCTTGATGAGCGCATTGGGTAAGCTCTACGAAAAAACCTCGGCTTCCAACAAGGTATTTTTAATGAAGCGTTTATTTAATATGAAGATGTCGGAAGGTGGATCTGTTGCCGATCATTTAAATGAGTTTAATACACTTACCAGTTAGTTAAGTTTTGTAAAAGTGAACTTTGATGATGAGGTTAGGGCTCTTCTAATATTGTGTTCATTGCCAAAAAGTTGGAATAGCTTGGTCATGGCTGCAAGTAACTCTGTCCCTAGTTCAAACACTCTTAAGTTTGATGATGTTATTAGTGTTATTCTTAGCGAGGAAATGCGAAGAAAAAGCACAGGTGAGACATCAGGTAATGTGTTGACCATGGAGAGTAAAGGGAGACAAAAGGAGAGAGGAAAGAGCCCAGGAAACTGCGTCAAGTCAGGAAAGAGCAGATCCAAGTCCAGATTCTGAAAAATAGAGTGCTGGAACTGTGGTAAGAAAGGACATCTGAAGAAAGACTGCATAGCTCCAAAGAAGAAAGGATACATACAACATGAAACTAATCAGGAAGCGAATGTAGCAGGTGATGTGTTACAAGATGCTTTGATTCTTGCATTAGATAATACTAGTGCTTATTGGGTAGTAGATTCAGGGGCTTCGTTGCATGCTACACCCCATAGGAAATTCTTTCATGATTATGTTCAAGGTGATTTTGGACATGTTTTAATGGGGCATGATGAACAATGTAAAATTGTTGGAAAGGGTAAGGTACAAATTAAGTTAAATAATGGAAATGACTGGCTGCTAAAATATGTAAGGCACATTCCTTCTATGAAAATAAATTTGATCTCAACAGGGTAGTTGGGAGATGGTGGTTGTTTGTCTACGTTTGGAGAAACGTGGTGGAAGGTCACTAAAGGATCAATGGTAATAGAAAAAGGAGATAGGATAGGTATGTTATATTTATGTTCTCATAATACTGATTATTCTATCTTTGTAGCTTCCATAGAAACAGGTGCGGCATTGTGCCATCATAGGCTTGGCCACATGAGTGAGAAGGGGATGCAGATGTTGAAATATTGAGAGGGGGGTGAATCAGTATTTGTACTATTTAAAACTTTAATCAAAAGCAGGTTGTTGATCACCAATCACAGCACGTTATCAATATGTATAAAGACAGCAAGATGCACAGTACACAATAGTTTTTTAACGTGGAAACCCAAGTTCTGGGGGTAAAACCATGGAAGCCTTTTTAATAATAGTTGTCCAGAAATAACTGGATAAAAAGGAACAACTCCCTTATTATATAGACTTCAATTTTTCCAGATTCAACTGGAAGGAGGCTACGACCCCCTGATTTACAGGCTACGACCTGAAGGAAGCTGCCACTCCCTAGTTTTTCGTCTTCCACCTCCTTTCCTTGCCCCGTCCTGCCACCCTGATAAGAGGAAGATTGTCGAACCTGTGGACCTGTCATACACCAAACACTGCTGCTAATAATCTCTGCACTCTAGTCACTGTCAAGTCATCCCTATAGTTAATACTGTCACATCATCTTTCTACCCACACTGTCATATCAAACATCAATACTGTTGGTCAAGCAGCTCATCTACACTGCTGGTTACTGTCAAGTCATCAAACATCAAGGTCTGAACATGTCATCATCAAGATCTACTCATCTCATCATCATCATACAATTTATCATCAAGGAGATTGCTTTATCAACAAGGTCTGTGAAACATCAGTCTCTTGAACATGTCATCATAGGATATGCATCATCATCATAAAGTGTAGGAGTGAATGTTCATCATAGAGTGCATCATCATAACATGCATCATCATCATAAAACATTAAGGCATGTATATGTCATCAAGGTTCCAATATTACTAAGAAGGTCTGGAACATCATGGGGTATGCATTATAGTGTTCAAGGCACTATCATATGATCAACACAACTCATGTCATCACTCTACAGTCAACCACTTAGTACAGACCTCTGTCCATCATTCTCGCACATCACAAATACTTCTTGCATATCAAGCATACATCATCATTATCAACATCATATCACTGTTTATACACTACAGGATTCTTCACTATTCATATATATACTGTATACATGTCACTGCATTCTTCATCACAATACATCAATTTCTGTCTTGACTGTGTATTCCAGTCAACATCCTAGGGCAGTCATCATCATATAGAGTACCATTACAATGTATATGGTGTATAGGGAAGCATCATCATTCACATCATGCATCTTCATACAGTATCACAATAGTTATAATACACAATATTAAACATACCTTGTATATCATGTCATCATCACTGAATATGTCTCTTCTGTAGATGACTAGAACTGAGGATAATCATGTGACTTGACTGTATAGAAAATATCATGTTTATACTATTTTTATCTCAAAGAAAACACCAAAGTCTGATCACATCAAGGTCCAAAATCATACTGTTCAAGCATGCAGAATTTGCTAAAGTCTGCTCAGATCCATCAAAAGAAACGTGGACTGTATGTTAACCTCTGAAAAAAAGAAAATTCAGAGCTGCCTGTCTGCAACATTTTAGGTTTGCGTTTCTCCTTTTACTGCTGCCACCGTAACTTACCCTCTGTCTGCTGCTACATCTCCACCGGAAATCCACAAATGGTTTTCCTCAGTCAGCCTCATCTGTGAGCTCTACTACACTCTCATTCGTTGGATACACAGAGCAAAAAATAGAGCTAAAAACAAAAACATAAAAGAGAGTGTGAATTTCCTCTGCTGCTGCCAATTTTTTTTTCGAAAGAGCTTCTTCAATTCTGCAAACTAGCCCTTGAATATATCATCATAAAACTTCATCTCTCCTCTGAAATTTCGCCCCTTCTTATTTCATACATACTGTTCCTTCGCTGCTGATTTTAGAGGTTAATTTTTACACCCACATGCCCAACAAATGAAGAAGATTTGAGCCTTTATTTATACCATTCGAGTGCTACATTTTAGGGCCGACCTGTCCAAGATATAATTATAACTTTAAATTTACTTGTAGCGGACTTCTTAGGGTGGATTAAAGGTTTAAAAAATATTTTAATACTTGATTGTATTTCGTTGGAGAATAGGAGGGTCTTAAGGGTTTAAGATATTTAATTAAAGCAAATTTTAATTAATGGAGCTTACTTGTTAAGAGATAATAATATTTAATAATTATGAGTTGTTTTAATGTTAAAGCCACTTTAATGGTGCAGACCTAAAGGGAGGGTTAATTGTTTTATTAAAGTATTAATAATTAATAAATTAATGGGGTTGAGTGTAGGTTATGGTCAACGTTGGAGGATAGAATATATTATTTATATTTACTTAATACTTCTAAATTAATTATTATTTTAAATATAACCTTAACCATGTATGTGTTTTATTTCTATTATACTTTAGAGTTTTGATATTAGAGTTTTGATATGTTAAGGCATCATAAAGGCGTAAAGGGTACTAAGGTATCATTATGTGATGATAGGGTAGATGAAACTGCGTCAAGTCTGGAAAGAACAGATCCAAGTCCATATTCTGAAAAATAGAGTGTTGGAACTGTGGTAAGAAAGGACATTTGAAGAAAGACTGCAGAGCTCCAAAGAAGAAAGGACACAGACAACATGAAACTAATCAGGAAGCGAATGTAGCAGGTGATGTGTTACAAGATGCTTTGATTCTTGCATTAGATAATACTAGTGATTATTGGGTAGTAGAGTCAGGGGCTTCATTGCATGCTACACCCCATAGGAAATTCTTTCATGATTATGTTCAAGGTGATTTTGGACATGTTTTAATGGGGGATGATGAACCATGTAAAATTGTTGGAAAGGGTAAGGTACAAATTAAGTTAAATAATGGAAATGACTGGCTGCTAAAATATGTAAGGCACATTCCTTCTATGAAAATAAATTTGATCTCAACAGGGCAATTGGGAGATGGTGGTTGTTTGTCTATGTTTGGAGAAACGTGGTGGAAGGTCACTAAAGGATCAATGGTAATAGCAAAAGGAGATAGGATAGGTACGTTATATTTATGTCCTCATAATACTGATTATTCTATCTCTGTAGCTTCCATAGAAACAGGTGTGGCATTGTGGCATCATAGGCTTGGCCACATGAGTGAGAAGGGGATGCAGATTCTCCACTCAAGGAAACTGCTTCTAGATTTGAAGCAGGTAAGTTTGGAATTTTGTGAGAACCGTGTTTATGGAAAACAAAAGAGAGTTAGTTTTCTTAGGGTTGGGAAAGAAAAGAAGAGTGAAAAGTTAGAGCTTGTCCATACAGATGTATGGGCACCAGCTCAGGTCCAATCTCTTGGTGGCTCTCGTTATTATGTTACTTTTATTGATGACGCAACTAAAAAAATTGGGTTTATTGCATTAGATAGAAATTTGATGTGTTTGATACTTTTAAGAAGTGGAAAGCTTTGGATGAGAATGAGACAGGAAAAAGGTTGAAATGTCTCAGATATGATAATGGAGGTGAATACTGCAGTAAGGAGTTTGACAGTTACTGTTCACACAATGGGATTCGCAGAGAGAAGACAGTCCCTGGAACACCACAAGAAAATGGTGTGTCAGAAAGGATGAACAAAATGATCATGGAGTGTGCAAGGTGTAGGGGATTGCATGTAGGGTTTCCCTTACAGTGTTGGGCTGATGATGTAAGCACTGCTGTTTATTTAATAGACAGAGGGCCTTCAAGCACTTTGGATGGTGGGATTCTAGAGGAGGCATGGATAGGTAAACAAGTAAAATATTCATTTATGGGAACTTTTGGTTGTGAAGCATTTGTCCATATTGATAAAGATGATAGAACAAAGCTTGAGGCTAAATCCAAGAAATGTACCTTTAATGGATACGGGGTTGATGATTTTGGTTATAGTTTACGGGATTATGAAAAATGAAAAATCATTAGGAGTAGAGATGTAGTATTCAATGAAAAGGTCATCTACAAAGATCAGTTGCAGGTAAATAAAGTGGAAAAAGAAAAACAAAGAGTACACAGTTCCTGATGAAATCAAAGAAGATGAAGTTCCAATGGCACCAGAAAATCAAGAACAACAGCAGGTACCTAGAACTCCTGCAACTGTCGAAAAGTCTACCAGGTTAAGTAGTTCCCCTGAACGATTCTCTCCTTCACTGTATTATTTATTGATGACTGATTATGGTGAACCAGAATGTTATGAAGAAGCAATGTAGGTAAAAACTAGAAAGAAGTGGGAGAAAGGCATGGATGAGGAGATGGACTCATTGGTGAGAAACCAGACTTGGGATTTGGTTAAGTTTCCTGCAGAAAAAAGGGCATTGTAGAATAAATGGGTTTACAGGTTGAAGGAAGAAGATGGAGGCAAGAAGTGGTACAAGGATAGATTTGTTGTAAAGGGGTTTGCACAAAAGAAAGGTATAGACTTTGATGAAATATTTTCTCCTGTTGTTAAAATGACTTCAATTAGAACTATTTTAAGTCTAGTGGCGGTAGAAGATTTGTATCTTGAACAGTTAGATGTAAAAACAACCTTTCTCCATGGGGATTTGCAGGAAGAGATTTATATGCAGCAACAGCAAGGGTATGAGGTCAAAGGGAAGGAGAATTTGGTTTGCAGGTTGAAGAAGAGCTTGTATGGCATGAAGCAAGCTCCAAGGCAGTGGTATTTAGAATTTGATAAGTTTATGACAGAACAAGGTTATGATAGATGTCATTCTGACCACTGTGTTTATTTCAAGAGGCTAGATAATGGAAGATATATTATCTTGTTATTGTATGTGGATGACATGCTTGTTGCACGGTCTAACATGCAGGATATAAATATGCTCAAAATAAAACTAGCTAAATCATTTGCGATGAAGGATTTGGGTGCTACAAAGCAAATCCTTGGTATGAGAATAACACGAGACAGGAAAAATCACAAATTGACGTTGTCTCAAGGTGAGTACATAGAAAAGCTGTTGCAAATGTTTAGAATGCAGAATGCAAAACCAGTTAGTACACCTTTAGCCAACCATTTCAAACTAAGTAAGGAGATGTGTCTAGAGACACAGAAAGAAATAGATTACATGTCCAAGATTCCCTATTCATCAGCGGTTGGAAGCTTGATGTATGCCATGGTGTGCACAAGACTAGATATTGCACATGCAGTGGGAGTTGTGAGCAGGTTTATGAATAATCGAGGTAAAGAGAATTGGAAAGAAGTATAGTGGATTCTTAGGTATTTGAGAGGTACCACTTCACATGCATTATGTTTTGGAGGTTTAGACACTGTTCTACAGGGATATGTTGATGCATAAATGGGTGGTGATAAAGACAATAGGAGGAGCACCACAAGGTATGTGTTTACTGTGGGTGGAAAAAGAGTAAGTTGGATTTCAAAATTGCAATAGGTTGTTGCACTTTCAACAACGGAAGCAGAGTATGTTGCTGCTACAGAGGTTGGTAAGGAGATGATTTTGTTGTAGAAGTTCATGGAGGAATTGGGTAAGAAGCAAGAGAATAGTAAGATGTACAGTGACAGCTAGAGTGCCATTCATCTTGCAAAGAACTCATCCTTTCATTCAAAGACTAAACATATACAACTCAAGTACCACTTCATAAGATTTGTTCTAGATGAAGAATTGTTAAAACTGGAAAAGATACATACTAGCTAGAATCCTGCAGACATGTTGACAAACGGAGTAACCAGAGAGAAACCGAGTTCCTGCTCGGTTTCTATTGGCCTTCAAGCATGAAGGTGAAAATAAGAAAATTTCCAAGTCCAAGGTCTAGAGCATAGTCCAGCAAGTGCAACAGTGGTGGAGTTGCTGTGATCAGTCTCCAAGTGGAAGATTGTTGGTTGTGGAGCCTAATCTTCTAGATCCAGGGATATTATTCAGTCTTGTTTGTACCCCAGGTGTACTGTACACTTGTTCCCCCTGTCTTGGGGTTCGAGGATGTGTGTTGGCCAATAGTTTTGGGGACCCATGGTATTGGTTTAATCGTAGTATTTTCCCATTGTATTTCCCCTATAAAAGAAAGCATTGTAACACGACTGTGTATTGTATTTGTACTGAAAACAATCTCTGTGATTGTGTGGGCGAGACCGTGAGAGCGTGAAGAGGAAGTGTAGCAGTATTGATGCAGATTGTATCCCTTCATCTTTCTGGACTGTAATAAAAGGTCTGGCAATTTCTTTGTGGATGTAGCCCATCGTTTGGGTGAACCATGTTATATCTGTGTCTTTTTGTAATGTGTTTTGCATCATGTTTAATGATTTAATTGTATATCTGTTATTGCTCTGCACTCATGTTTTCTAACAATGAGGTATAGGAGCATGCAAACACATAACTAGATAGTTGGAAGCCCTCACAAACCATATCCTCTGCAGGATGATGAAATCATCGGTAAGAAGATATGACATGGAAGGCCAAATTGGCTAAGGGATATCCCCCTACTAAGGGAGATCCCAGGTAAAATATCCCTAGAAGAATGACAACTAGGATATCCTGTTCAAGGCATGTCCAGAAAGGTAAATCCACCGCTTTTGTCCTTTGGTCGTTGCACAACTAGTATGATCGCCAATATATGCAACGAGGACAACGAGTATGTGTCACTTAAGAACTAGGTGGAGAGCGGTATTCCACCCAGTCTTACAGAATCAGTCTTGCTTCTTGTTCTCCTAAGGGAGAGGTCCTCTAACAAATTAGTGTCAACCGTGCCAAAAAATACTAGGGGATTTTGGTACCTTATAAGTCAACAACATTGTTTCAGATGTGAAATGACAAAGGGGAATTGTTTGGATGCCTATCCTCAGTGCCCTACCTAAATACAATGTTCTTTTAATTTCACAAATGAGGTTAGTGTTTGTTGAGTTAGGGTAAATTTTAGGCTTAACTTGGGGTCATGAACCAAGTATTGTAATTATTAAGGTGTGTGTTATGTGCATGTGAGGTGTTTGTAATTGGAAAGTAAATGATGGAATAATAATGCTACAGAAAATAACTGAATTGTAATTTTTTTCTTTCTTTTTCAATAATGGTCAAACATTCAACTTTCCAAAAAAGAATTCTAATTTTAATTCAGTAAAAAAAAACAATCTACAAACATAACACACTTCCAAATCAGAAACCAACAAGATTTTGACCCAACAGATCATGCTAGGTGCAGAGAGATAGCATACGTTGTTGTTCACACATGCCACAGACCCATGCATAGACAAAGATCATTAATTAAAATATTCCACATTGGCAAAGGCCAGACTGGTTATAATATATGTAATGGATAGACATGGGAAGAGCCACCATGTGACTAACAGAAAAAAAAGAAGAGAAAAAGACTAATGAAATAACAAAAGAAAATCCAATACCAAAGAAGATAGGGATCGACCTAGTTTGGTCATCAAATATGTAGCTGGGTTCTTCACACTAGTTGGTGCTAAATGACACCTACTAAGACTTAGGGGAGTCTTAGTAGCAGACCAAGATAATGATGTAAATATAGTGGTAAATGTCAATAAAGAGTAATAAAATTGATTAACTAAAAATTAATATATGCATGCATGTGACTCAGAGATATAAAAACTAGATAAAAAACATGAAATATATATAGGTTATTCACGCTAGCTAGTACATTAATGTACCTACTAGGGCTTGTGGAAGCCCTAATAACAGAGCGAATGAAAAAATGTAACTATGGTAGTAAAAGAAAATAAAGAGTAGTGAAACTCATTAAATGAAATTAATATATGTTTGCATGCAGTCGAGAGATATAAAAACTAGATAACAAACATGAAATCTTAAATGTACATAGCCATAGTAAACCCTAGTAAACAATAAACAAAAGTACACAACAAATTTATCCTATGTGAGGCACATGCAAAAGCATAGACTAAACTACCATTCTCTTTGTTTCTCATGTATGAAGAGGTAGGGAAATAATTCATTTTCATTTATTTTGTAAAAAAATGATTACAATCAGTTGAAAGTTACCTCAGTAAGTGTGAGAAAGACCCCTGTAGGTGGTGGAAGCTGTCAAGTTTTTTGGTCT
Organism: Pseudotsuga menziesii; assembly: GCA_001517045.1. Taxonomy (NCBI): domain Eukaryota; kingdom Viridiplantae; phylum Streptophyta; class Pinopsida; order Pinales; family Pinaceae; genus Pseudotsuga; species Pseudotsuga menziesii. The sequence continues at coordinate 433,719 of LPNX011151533.1, forward strand.
CCAAGATGCTTCGAGGGATATCCACACATAACCAGCACAAAAGGATGGCCAAGATTCGAGAAGGAGAGAAGCGGGAAGTCAACTAGGGTGGCTTCCATAATCTCTGGTAAGAATCTGATAGAGTGACGGTAGGAGAAAAAAGGAATGAATAAAATAGGAGCCTTCATGGCTTATTTGTAAGCATTTTGCCTTAGGTTTTTCCATCCATGGTATTTAGATGGCTCATGGTTTTGAATCATGGTTTTAGGTGGCTTATTAGGGTTTTCCCTCCTTTTGCTTTATTTTTTTATTTTTTTCCCATTTTCCTTTTTTCACATTTGGGGGAATTTTTGATAAATTTTCTTTTATTAGGAGGGGTTTAAGCCACATTTCCACTTTTCTGATGGGAAATAATACCTTTGACTCAAATATGGGTTTTGGACTTAGGATTTGTGTGTTAGTGAAGTATTTTTGTGGGGGAAATTAAGGAGCATGGTAATGAGGTTAGGGGATGAGCATGGTGAGAGATTTTTTGGTGTTATCACCTATCTATCCATGGAATCAACTAATTGAATTTTGATAAATTCATTTTCAATTCGCTTCTTTACTTGCTTTACAGATGTATAAATTATGGCTTGAGAGCTTTACTCAATTTCCATGTCAAGTTTGGAAAGCATCCCATGCCTTTTATACGTCTCAACTAAATAATATAACTTCTTTGGAAATTATGATGTCGTCTTTTGATGTAGTTATTGTAAGGACCTTTTGAATTTTGTTGGCCATGAAATTTACCTCTTGTCTTTTCACAATTTGGTCTCCTTATTCAAGTATTTACCACCTCTTCTGTGTCTACCAGCTTAGACCCTTGATGCTCCAGATCCTTCAAAAATTTAGCGTCATGGCATTGTATGGTGCAGTCCTCACTGTAATAATATCTCTTAATACAATTAAAAGGGCCCGAATCCACCACCTTCGGAGTAATATTGAAAACTACCAGATCGTTTATGGAGTTATAGGAGTAGTGATATTCCTTGATGCCTCATCATTACATGTTATCTTCTTTGCCGATATAATATGCAATTGTAATACTCTATCATCATATAAGTGTGTTAAATTGTCGTGATTAGATGAATATCAACAGTCAGAATTGACACCAGATGTTTCTTCCTTTATTGAAAACTACTTAAATCTTTTTTGTGAATGCTTTTCTATCCACTAGTTTTTTGGAAAAATCTTTCAAACCTCTTTGTGGTGATCCTTTAAACCAATATCCTCGCGAAATGCCCAATCATCCCCAATCTACCAACATATCTTGCATTATCACGGAACCACTTTTCTCTTTAAAGCAAACATAATACATGATAATTATCCATATATGGAGTAATGGTCTCCATGTATTCCTTGAACCTAAGCTTGCATGGCTTAAACCTGGTCGTCTTGTATCTTACGTATCCTCCAAATTTATTTTGAATGATGGGGAAATTACTTCACAAATAAATTTCCTATACTTGAAAATATGTTCCCTAGTTCATTCGTCATTAGTTGCCAACAAATTAAGTATTTGTGAGAACTTAGGGTTTGGTGGTAATACTCTCATGAAAGCTACACTAGATGTGTGCCTTAAAGTTTTATAACTTTCCCCATGGCAAGAAATCAACACTTTGGTTTTTTCTTGTATCAGTAGCTCGATGATCAATAACTAGATTTTTGGGGAGGATCCACCACAATTAAAAATACTAACAACATCCATTCACTAATAACCGGAGAAGACATATATTCACTAATAACTACATGACTTTGTGCCCTTTTTAGTTATGAGCTTATCAACCCAAAGTATCAAAGTTGGGCTCAGAATCTAAGGCTTCATCACCACGCTACAACTCTATTGTGGGTTTCTACCATTTCATTCAAATAATGCCCATTCAAATTATATACCAAAAAGTCATTGCGCCATATGTAGTACTAGAAATTGAATAGACTATATAAATAAAAAGCACAAATTTAAAAATATAAATAACTTCATTATCTATTCAACAACTATCATTTACAAACAAGGATGATAGAAGTGGCGTGAAACTTCAAGCCCTAGCTTTATAGTAACTCATTTTACTCACTAAAAACCGAAGTTTGCGTTATCGCGGTGTATACCAAGTAGCCCACTCAATATTGGCATATACCATGTTTATCGCCTTTGAATATGTTAGGTGCCTTTAAATACTCTTACCAACTTTTATGCTTATATATAACGACTGTTATCAAGTTTTATGCTTATATATAAATAGTACCAAATAGAAAGATGCAATTAAAGACATGTACATATGAGGTACCAAGTTCATATCAATGACAAAGAATTATTTACCTAACGAAAAAGACTTACTTTTGCTTTCATGAGCTAAACAACTTAATTATGTGGCCTTACTATTCTAATAAGGGCTCATTATTATAATTAAAAGTAGGTTTCAGTGACTTGACGATTAACAAGTAGGTTTTCGAGAAAAGATCAATTATAAATACAAATACTAGAAACATCCATTATTAACAACTATCATTGCAAGTAGGGACTTGCCTCTTAACAACATCCCTTGTTAGTAAAGTGATTGCGTTTCCTTCTAAGTAAAACTTTAACCTCCCTTATTAGTAAAGTGATTGCGTTTCATTCTAAGTAAACCTCCAACATAACATTAGAGTCATTTCGATTTAGTCATCATTATTTTGCATTGGGGATGTTTACAATAACAAGAAGGATTTACCATATATCTTACTAGCATTTGCATCAGGAGGTGCAAAGGAACCCCGAGAGGGTAAGAATATTGAATGTTTACTGCAACAAACTCTCTTCAATAGACATTTCCTCATGGCACAATTTTTTTATAGACCTCAAAACCATACAGGCCTTCTTTACACACTTCTACACATGCACTTACGCACTTCCTACCTTTCGCACTTTCGTCCTTGCGCACTTCTGCACTGTCCAATTTTCCGCTCTTCCGCACTTTGGATTCAGAAAACTTAACTTCTAGCCTTAGTCCTTTCATGTTCTCCTGCTTTCTGCTATTCGACTTCGGAAATCAGAAATCTATGATGTTTTCACTTAATAAAATTTTCTTGTTGGTCTTGTTTTTTGGATTTTGATGATTTTAGAAGCACCTTTTTATTTTTGAAGTATCATTTTTTGGCCGCTTCTACCTTTCGTAATCTACTTTCCGCAATGCGGAATGCAAAGATCTTTTTTTGAAGTCATCATGGAAATCTATTCCCGACCTCCGCTTTCTGCCTATGCGGATTGTGGAATTGTCATTTTGTGTTAGTAAAGTGGTTGTCTTTCCGACTTTCACTTTCCGCTATGCAGAATGCGGAAATCAGAAGTTACAAGTCCACAATTAGCCAATTTCCGCTATGCAGAATGCGGAAGATGGAAAAGTATTTGTTGCATTTTTTATTTTTCTTATTTTCTGACTTCCGCTTTTCGCAGTGCGGAATGCGGAAATTGGAACTTTGATGTTTATTTTCGCAATTTTTTTTTTACCGCTTTCCTTATCCTCATTGGTATTGTTTTTTTGGGATATTGATGATTTCGGTAGCATCTTTTATTTTTTAAGTATCATTTTTTGGCCACTTTCGCCTTTCGCAGTTGAATTTCCACAGTGCGAAACGCGAAGATCATTATTTTTCAAGTCATCAGGGAAATCTATTCCCGACTTCTGCCTTTCGGCTATGCGGATTGCGAAATTGTCATTTTGTGTTAATAAAACAATTGTTTTTTCGACTTCCGCTTTCCACTGTGCGGAATGCAGAAATCAAAAGTTACAAGTTGACAATTAAAATTTCCTTTCCTTTCGACTGCCCATTTCCGCTGTGCGGAATGCGGAGGACGAAAAAGTCTTTGTCGGATTTTTATTTTTATTTTTCTTATTTCTCAACTTCCGCTTTTCGCATTGTGGAATGCAGAAATCAGAACTTTAATGTTTCTTTTCGCAATTTTTGTTTTGTTCCGCTTTCCGCCTTGCATAGAGCGGAATGTGGAACCTCTATATGTTTTTAGTTCAAATAAGTTTATTCCAAGTTCCACTTTCCGCTGTGCGGAATGCAGAAGTCAGAAATGCCGAACGCAAACTTTCTCAAACTTTTTATTTGCGAAGTTTTGGTTGCGCGCCTTCATCTCAGTTGTTTATTTTTTGGTAGATATATGGTCTAGATTGTTTTGCTGTTGAGGTTTTGGCTATATAGTCTATTCGAATCTCTGAGGTTTTTACTAATTTTTACCTGCGATTTTTACTATGCTTGGAGATTTTTACTGCGCTTTCTTTTTGCTCGAGCTTATATTTTTCACTAGTTTTGAAAGCTTTCTACTAGTAAGTTAACTCTTTACGACTGTTTATCCTATTATTTTTTAAACTGTAGTAAGTTTTTACCATGGTTGCCAAATTTCAAGCAGAAATGGCATCTCTTGCGCCCAAAAACACAAGGTCAAAGACGTCTCTGCAAGAGCAGAAGTCCAAAGACCATAATGTCAGGATATTCACAGACACTAGTGGCCACATTTTTGAAAACCTACATTTTGAGTGGTCAATAATCTATTCTAACTTCTATAATGATTATTTGTTAACCATTCTTCATGACTAGCCGACTTATATCAGAATTCGGAGCTCAAAGCTCCATCTAATTTCCGCTAGACCAACATTTATGCCCTACACAGACCCGATGAAGTGGTTACTCGACCACGCTAAACCTGAGAACCACATTTTCAATGACCACATTGGTACTTTTTTGGCCACGTTCAACCTTGAAATTTTCGCCAAGGCTTATGCACTTGACCCCTGAAACAACTACTAAACCATAAGTTCTTGGATGAAGCAACCTCCCGCTTTGATTATGACGAAGTGGTGAAATCATGGATGGACAATCCCACCCTGTTTATCCCACAACCAGGTAATGCATACCATACTTCATGGTCCAAGGAACCATATTCGATACTTGCAGCTATGTTCTGCCGATTATATGGGTTGGCGAATTGCACATTATTCAAAGCAGCTGAATGGGTTTCGATAGCTCACAACATTCTTCTTACAGGTGAGTCTTTTTATTGGGCTCAAATTTTATTTGTTAAATTGCAAGAGGAAATTGATAAATACCAGAAAACCGTGGCAAACTGAAAACCCCAATTTTACATGTCATCCTATGTCATGGACGTTTTTTGTGCAACTTCGACATTTCTCGACCTAGGTTGGAATTGGCAGAAGGATTCTTCGCCGGTTCATATTTACTGCTTTGACATGTGGGAGGATAATTTTGTTCCTCCCATATATGACATCTACAACCTTTTCTTAGGTTCCATGTATCATAATATCTTCAAGGACAACCCTCCGACATTTTCACAAAGAGCCAGAGCTTTGATTACTTTACATGGAGATTGGTACGTTGGGGAATATTTATCCTATTTCAAAAATTTGGGGTAGCAATACAGTCCATTTATTGCCCAGAATTGTTCCATATCACATGGTCTTACATGAATTTTCCTTCCAAATAGTTATCAATGGCACCTATCCAAAATTGTATAAGAAAAAGAGGAAGTGTTGGCCCAAGTTCCTGTTGTCTTTAGATTCTTTGGTTATACAGAATTCTACCCATGCAACTTTGCTGGGTAAGGAAATTACAACTATGAACCCGGGAGAAGCTCCCAAAAGAATGCATGAGCCTAAGGCTTACCTTGCTAGCCTTTTTGCTCAATAAAGGGCTAAGTTTAATTATGCACATGAGGATTTTCCAAATGATTCCATGTATAGGGCAACTGCTGATTTTTAGGAAGCAATGGAAAAGATCACTGATCCAGAGGTAAAGTATCATGTTTTCAAATATCAGAAAGATATCAAGCAATCTACTCTTCATTTTAGAAAATTGATATTTGATGTAGAGGAAAAGGTTCATAGGGAAAACATGGAGAGAGAATCAAGACCACAAGCAACAATAGCTTCTGTTTCAACATCGCAGTCCAAAGATAAGGGAAAAGCTGTCATAGAAACCCTTGGAGTGCTCACTCTTCACAAGAGATGGAAGTCCTGCAAAGAGGGGAAGAATTTAAACAACGTCTAGTGAAGCTCAATGCTCGACTCCGGACACAGGTGCAAGAGGTTGAACCTCATCCAAAGAAACAAAAACCTCATCCTATTTCCTAGGAACCACAATTACCTAAAGCATTAGTGGCTCAAACAGATCACATACCTCAGCAGCTACTCAGAGATGGACAACCACTACAAATAGCTCCACTTGCTGTTCAAGAGAAAGTGCCTCTCCAAATCCCTCTGCTCCAACGGGTTGAGCCCGAACCCGAACGTGAAATTGAGATCCATGAAATTCATAGTGATCTAGAAGAGGAGGCTGGAATCGCCACAAATCTTGTTAATATCCTTACCTCCATGAAATCTTATGTCCCTAATGTATAGTTTTCAACATATCTTTTTTATGCTTTATTCCCTCAGTCTTCTTTTTCCCATGTGATTTTAATGCCTATTCTTGAGGACACTTCTAGAGACCCATTAGTATCAACAGAATTTCCTAGGCCTACCACCCCTTCTCCACCTATTTCATCAATCCCCCATACATCTCATACCACCACCACATCGTCGCATATCCCATCTTCCCAAGTAGAAGCGCCTCCCTTCTCTAGAATTCCCTGTTCACAAATTAAAACCCCTATCCCCACCTCTTCCACTTCCCTTATATCTATTTTCCCTAATTCCCCCTTGGACATTAAACCCATCAATGTAGAAATTTTTCTCTCACAATCATAACTAGAGCCATCAACTACACCCGAAAAGGAAACCCTTTCAGGCTCAGAAGAAATCACAGATTTTGGAGAAGATGTTGTTGTTTCCTTAGGGAAGTATTTTTGGAGCAAGAAAGATAAGGCCATATTGAAGAAAGGATCGAAGAGGATGAGAGAAGGAACATTGAAACATGTGCTCTCCCTTAATCAAGTTGTCTGGAGAACTGATGCCCCTAATGAAAAACACGGAGAATTATATACAATAGTTGCTATGGGAGCCTTTTCTGGGGCTAACTATGATTCATTATCACAACTAACTAAAGATCTCCTCAGTAAGGAACATGAAATACATAAATAAAAAAGGACCTGGAAGAAACAAAGGCACAACATATTAAGGATACTGAGCTCCTTAAACAAGAGAATGAAGATAATAGAGACAATCACAGAAGAAGATTGACCATCTCAAGTGTCAGCTTGAGAAATCAGAGCTCCTAAACCAACAACATAGTAATCAGAATGCTACCCTAGAGAAACAACTCAAAGAATTATAGCTATATTCAGCTGCCTCGACATTTTCAACATTAACAACTGAAGAATTTAAACAGTTAGATTATAGGGCAGCTGTTTATTTTCGGGAAGCAATGGAAAAGATCACTGATCCGAAGGTAAAGTATCATGTTTTCAAATATCAGAAAGATATCAAGCAATCTACTCTTCATTTTAGAAATTGAGATTTATGCAGAGGAAAAGGTCCATAGGGAAAACACGGAGAGAGAAGAAAGACCACAAGCAAAAATAACTTCTGCTTCAACATCACAGTCCAAAGATAAGGGAAAAGCTGTCATATAAACCCCTGGGAGCGCTCACTCTTCACAATAGATGGAAGTCCTGCAAAGAGGGGAATAATTTAAACAAGGTCTAGTGAAGCTCAATGCTTGACTCCGAACACAGGTGCAAGAGGCTGAACCTCATCCAAAGAAAAAGAAACCTCAGCCTGTTTCCTAGCAACCACAATTACCTAAAGCATCAGTGGCTCAGACAAATCACATACCTCAACATGTACTCAAGGATGAACAACCACTACAGATAGCTCCACTTGCTGTTCAAGAGAAAGTGCCTCTCCAAATCCCTCTGGTCCAACGGGTTAAGCCCGAACCCCAACGTGAAATTGAGATCCATGAAATTCATAGTGATCTAGAAGAGGAGGCTGGAATCACCACAAATCTTGTTAATATCCTCACCTCCATCAAATCTTATGTCCCTAATGTACAGTTTTCAACAGATTTTTTTTATGCTTTATTCCATCAGTCTTCTTTTTCCCATGCGATTTTAATGCGTATTCTTAAGGACACTTCTAGAGACCCATTATTATCAACAAAATTTCCTAGTCCTACCACCCCTTCTCCACCTGTTTCATCAATCCCCCATACATCTCAGACCACCACCACATCATCGCATATCCCATCTTCCCAAGTAGAAGCGCCTCCCCTCGCTAGAATTCCCTCTTCACAAATTAAAACCCCTATCCCCACCTCTTCCACTTCCCTTATATCTATTTTCCCTAATTCCCCCTTGGACATTAAACCCATCAATGTAGAAATTCTACTCTCACAATCACAACCAGAGCCATCAACTACACCCGAAAAGGAAACCCTTTCAGGTTCAGAAGAAATGACAGATTTTGGAGAAGATGTTGTTGTTTCCTTAGGGAATTATTTTTGGAGCAAGAAAGATAAGGGCATATTGAAGAAAGGATCGAAGAGGACGAGAGAAGGCACATTGAAACATGTGCTCACCCTTAATCAAGTTGTCTGGAGAACTGATGCCCCTAATGAAAAACACGAAGAATTATATACAATAGTTGCTATGGGAGCCTTTGTTGGGGCTAACTATGATTCATTATCACAACTAACTAAAGATCTCCTCAGTAAGGAACATGAAATGCATAAATAAAAAAGGACCTGGAAGCAACAAAGGCACAACATATTAAGGATATTGAGCTCCTTAAACAAGAGAATGAAGATAAACAGAGACAATCACAGAAGAAGATTGATCATCTCAAGTGTCAACTTGAGAAATCAGAGCTCCTGAACCAACAACATAGTAATCAGAATGCTATCCTAGAGCAACAACTCAAAGAATTACAGCTATATTCAGCTGCCTCGACATTTTCAACATTAAAAACTGAAGAGTTTAAACAGCTAGATTATAGGGCAACTGTCGATTTCCAGGAAGCAATGGAAAAAAACACTGATCCAGAGGTAAAGTATCATGTTTTCAAATATCATAAAGATATCAAGAAATCTACTCTTCATTTTAGAAAATTGAGATTTGATGCAGAGGAAAAGTTTCATAGGGAAAACATGGAGAGAGAAGCAAGACCACAAGCAACAATAGCTTCTGCTTCAGCATCACAGTCCAAAGATAAAGGAAAAGCTGTCATAGAAACCCCTGGGAGCGCTCACTCTTCACAAGAGATGGAAGTTCTATAAAGAGGGGAAGAATTTAAATAAGGTCTAGTGAAGCTCAATGCTCGACTCCGGACACAGGTGCAAGAGGTTGAACCTCATCCAAAGAAACAGAAACCTCATCCTGTTTCCTGGCAACCACAATTACCTAACGCATTAGTGGCTTAGACAGATCACATACCTCAGCAGGTACTCAGGGATGAACAACCACTACAGATAGCTCCACTTGCTGTTCAAGAGAAAGTGCCTCTCCAAATCCCTTTGATCCAACGGGTTCATCCTGAACCCCAACGTGAAATTGAGATCCATGAAATTCATAGTGATATAGAAGAGGAGGCTAGAATCCCCACAAATATTTTTAATATCCTTACCTCCATGAAATCTTATGTCCTTAATGTACAGTTTTCAACAGATCTTTTTTATGCTTTATTCCCTCAGTCTTCTTTTTCCCATGCGATTTTATTGCCTATTCTTGAGGACACTTCTAGAGACCCATTAGTATCAGCAGAATTTCCCAGTCCTACCACCCCCTTTCCACCTATTTCATCAATCCCCCATACATATCATACCACCACCACATCGTCGCATAGCCCATCTTCCCAAGTAGAAGCGCCTCCCCTCTCTAGAATTCCCTCTTCACTAATTAAAATCCCTATCCCCACCTCTTCCACTTCCCTTATATCTATTTTCCCTAATTCCCCCTTGGACATTAAACCCATCAATGTAGAAATTTTTCTCTCATAATCACAACCAGAGCCATCAACTACACCCGAAAAGGAAACCCTTTCAGGCTCAGAAGAAATCACAGATTTTGGAGAAAATGTTGTTGTTTCCTTAGGGAAGTATTTTTGGAGCAAGAAAGATAAGGCCATATTGAAGGAAGGATTGAAGAGGACGAGATAAGGCACATTGAAACATGTGCTCGCCCTTAATCAATTTGTCTAGATAATTGATGCTCTTAATGAAAAACAAGGAGAATTATATACAATAGCTGCTATGGGAGCCTTTGCTGGGGCTAACTATGATTCATTATCACAACTAAATAAAGATATCCTCAGTAAGGAACATGAAATACATAAATAAAAAAGGATCTGGAAGCAACAAAGGCACAACATATTAAGGATATTGAGCTCCTTAAACAAGAGAATGAAGATAAACAGAGACAATCACAGAAGAAGATTGATCATCTCGAGTGTTTGCTTGCGAATTCAGAGCTCTTGAACCAACAACATAGTAATCAGAATGCTACCCTAGAGCAACAACTCAAATAATTACAGCTATATTCAGCTGCCTCGACATTTTCAACGTTAACAACTGAAGATATTAAACAGCTAGATTATAGGGTCAATGAGCAGTATCGTGAGTCCATGATCATTCTGTACACATGGTTTGATGAAATGAAGGAACTGTACAATTCATTTGAGGAACAATTGAATGTCTTGCAAGATCACTATACTCGAATAACTGCAACAATTAAGGTGCTAGAGGATGTTATTGGCTGGCAAACACATATTAGAGACAGACCAAAGGATATGCCAATCATGGATAAAATTTGGGGTAAGAAAACTGAAGTCACCATCGAAACTTGGGAAGGCCTCTGTGATGCAACAGAGACAATCATCCAAGATGGACAAGTGGCATGCAAGTGTAGGTGGACATCTTCAGATGTTTTACTCGGTTCCTTAGGGTTGCCTACATTAGGACCAATCAAAGAGGCACCTTCCCCCAAGCTAAAATTGGAAGAAGTTGGACGATCCTTTGATGCAGTTAAGGAGAAAATTCAGGAGATCATGAGCTGGATTGAGACACATAATTCTGCGATAGTTAGGGTATAGGTTTATCTTGGTGAATGGAAAAAGGTGAAGAGGAGGGAGATCATGCCCCAGATTTTGAGGGCAGAAATACAACTTGACTAGACAAAACCTCAGGACATCGATTTCTTGATGGACTTAGATGTGAAGTGGTGTTCTGCCCTTGGCCAAACCTAATAATCCCACATCTTGGGAATTTTCTTTTTTTGTAAGAATTTGTAATATTATTTAAAGGGATATGTTTCCCAAGTACAGAGGAGGAATTTTTTGGAGTCTAAGCCTAGGAACACATTGATGGACAGACTGGATTATTTTCGTTACAAAGGTTAAGAGTATTGTGTTAAGTTTCGGGCTCAGAGGCTTGTGAGTCTTGTGTTAAGTATAAACCGAGTAGTTTGATGCAATTTGGTTTTGATGCAATTGATGCAATTTGGTTTGGATGTTTTAATCTGGTTTGGAAAAATTTGGTTTGGAAGGTTGTGGATGTTCAGACTTTCTTCCTTGGAATTTACAAGTTTCGTTGATGATCCGATTTCTCATTACATGGTTAACATGTGCTATGTATGTCAAAATAATGTGTTTGCTTGATTTATGTGACCTATAATAACGTTGATCAACTCAATGATTCCAAAACCAATAAATATGTAGTTAGCAGTTTCCTTTTTTTTGTAAAAAATTGGAATATTATTGAAAGGCAAAGGTGTTTCCAAGTATGGGAGGACTTTTTGGAGAATAAGCTTAGGATCTATACAGAAAAAAGATTATGATTTTTTCACTTTACAATTTTTGAAAAAAAAAAAAATTACAGTCATTTTGTGGTATGTTTCATGGTTGTCCATTAAACGTTTTTAATGGATTATAGTCCTTCTATTTATGCGGGTTACCAATTATTGGTTGTTATTTGTAAATGTGTTGGTTGATGTACTGATTTATGTTTACGCAATTGACATATGGAAGATGCATTAAGTGAATGTTTTTCTTTAATTCACATGCAAAATATGATAAATAATGATTTTTTTTTGTTATTGATTAATGACCAATCATTAAACATTAATGTGCAAACATGAAAATCAAGATCAATTTTCGTACCCAAGTTTACACTAACTTAAACAAATTAAATTGTCAAAGCTTCATCAAGGCATTTGAGATATAGAACAATTCCAAGAGGCAATATTAATTAACAAGTCCTAGGAATAGATCGAAGGACAGACTACCAAGTTACATTACAGGGAAGTTTGTGATTTTGTGCTATGTAATTTTTTACAAGTCAATAAAATTGCAGTCATTTCATGCTATGTTTCGTGGTTCATTTGTTAAATGTTTTTAATGAATTCCAGTTATTCTGCTATTATTTTATGACTTGGTAATTATCAGTGGTATCTATTAATGTGTTGATTTATGTCTTGATTTCTCATTACATGGTTAACATGTGCTATGTATGTTAAACGAATGTCTTTGCTTGATTTATGTGACCTATAATAACACTGTTTGAAGTACTGTAAGATCATGTAAATACCCAAAAATGAATTATAGTTCTTAGCTCAATGATTCCAAAATCAATAAATAAGTAGTTAGTAGTTTCCTTTTTTTTGTAAAAAATTGGAATATTATTGAAACGAAAAGGTGTTTCCAAGTAGGGGGGGACTTTTTGGAGACTAAGCCTAGGAGCTATACATAAAAAAAGCTTCTGATTTTTTTACTATGTAATTTTTGCAGTTATTACAACCATTTTGTGGTATGTTTCATGGTTTCCCATTAATTTTTTTTAATGGATTGTAGTCCTTCTTGTATTTGCATAGAGAGGTGCAAAGGAACACCGAGAGGGTAAAAATATTGAGTGTTTCCGCAACTGAACCTTTCTGACTTTAATAATACTTTTGTCACATGCAGGTGTTGTGAAAATCATGTTTCATCTTTTAGCTTCATTCTTTTATAATGAATGAATTTAGTCTTTGTTGGTGCGGTGAGATCACTTGAATTTGTTTTATAATCTCCTTGATTACTTTAATTTCTTCTATGATCTCCTTATTGAGTAGTTTGATAATAATTAGAATTTTGTTTTTGGTAAATTTATCTCTTCATCTGTTGGAAAAGGAAGTGGTAGAAATAATTGGGGCACAAGAATAAGAGGTTGCATAATTCATATTACATCTCCGATATGCAGCCCAAATCCCATTTGTGATATCCAATATGCAGCCCAAGTCCCATTAAAACACAAATAAACAAGCAAGATCCAGTTTGTAGTAGATCGACGGTGTGAGAGAAGTGAAGTCCGGAAGCCATAAAGCGGAGAGCGTCATCACAAGGAAAAGCTAAAGAGAAAGTTAAGATTTCCGATATCCGAGATCCGAACGGAAGAGCATAGTGTGGAATCATAAAAGTGAAGAAGTGTCGAGTTCGGACTTCTGAATTTTCCGATTTCCATGTTTCGGATCTCCGACTTCCGATTTCCAACTTCGAAATGCCAAAATTCACGAAGCGACATGTTTACCTATCACTTTTCCAATTTCTGAATTCTGACCTTATGACTTCCACCTTATGACCTCGTAATGTGGATATCCATGGAACAACCATTTGCTTTTTCGGTTTTCTGATTTCTGACTTTCGACTTCTCGACTTTCGCTTTTCGGCCTCCGAAATTGGAAATCCAACTTTCCTTAGAAATTTCAGCTATACTTTCGATTTCTGACTTGTGACCTCTCAACTTTCACTTTTTGGTTTTGAGAATCGGAAATTTAACTTTCCTTAGAACCTTCAACTATCTTTTCGATTTCCGACCTTCGACTTCCACAGTCTAAGGTCGGAAGGCGAAGTTGAAAGGTCGAAAGTCGAAAATCGAAAAAGTGATAGGTGAGCATGTCATTTTTTTGATTTCTGCATTCGAAAATCGGAAGCCGAAGACATGGAAGACGGAAATCAAAAAACTCAGATGTTGGAAGTTGGCGAAACAGAAAAAGAGAAGGCAAAAATTTGGTTTTTTGCGATACATCCCATAAACGTAAACTAAAGACAAAATTTTCAAGGAGTGAATTAATAATGACAAAAATTTCAGAGATTGAATTAATTTTCCTAAGTTAGTAAGCATCCTTGAATCTGAAATTCTTGTACAATTTGGAGCAAAATTCACATTTTCTTTACTATGAGATGTATAATTTCATATTGAAGCTATAATTGATTTTTAAAATGTAATTTTTCTGTATAAAATCATATAAAAAAATAGATACTCTGATAACTTTATTTAATTGGAAAATGAGTTTTCCCACTTTCATGGAGTTTGGTTTGTATTTTTACTACTATTCTTGTTAGACATTTTGAAATAGTAGTCACCCCACTCATTGGAAATGGAGTTTTCATAATGACATCCATGTATTTATATTATGTATTTGACATGATTCGAAGGAGATTATACCTTACTGATTCTAACCACTCTTATTATATCCAGAACCATATATAGTATAAAGAGTGGTGTCCTACACTCAATTAAACAAATTTAAACACAGTTCTTTAAAAAAGTCTTAAACTTTTTTATGGAAATTTTGAAAGTGTTTAAACTGTATAGGCCAAACATTTTTAAATGAAAATTTACAATTGTACTTGAATAAATATTTAAAAAAAATTACCGACTTGCCCGATTCTAATCCATTCATTCACGTCAATTGGCATATTGGCATATTTCCTAGTGAAAAAGTATGTAATGTATTAGAGAAAGATGTTAATATAAAATTTAGGATCGAAACCTTTAATCTAGAGACAAAATGCATTCTTCACCATCATAGACATGCTCCGAGCTGTCAATTGATGATATACATACCTCATGATTTGGGATTTTACTTTTTGAATTCATACGGATATAAATGATGTAGGGATTTATATTTATCTGGATTTGAAGGAACTGGAAGCAGTGGAACATGAAAAAATCTAAATCCAATCGTCATCATTTGCAAAGTCAATCAATAAATATAAGCCACAAAAGATTATAATTCTTACCAGAAGAATTCAATAAAAATAATTTTTTTTTTTTGTAAATTAGTAGGTCCTTCTATTGCCATCGATAGCCAAAAAATAGACATTTACAGAAAAAACCAAGCCCCTCCCATTTATGGGAAAACAGGCTTGGAGATCAGACTAGAAGTCTCTCTCCAAAGGAAACAAGACTGAACCAGAATGATTGGGAGTTCTTGATAAGTCTCAAAAAAGATTCTTCCATGAAAACATACAAAGTAACCATTAACAGTAGTAGTTTTTAAAACAAAGAAAGACTAAAACAAAGAATGAGAGAAGAACATGGTCAATCAAACAAGTGTTCATGAGGCTCGAGCTTCGTGCCCAATCCCTTGGTGAACTCAACCTGATTGTCCAAAATACTATGCAGGATTAGCATGATTTTGTCCTGCTGAAGAAGAATTTCACCATGCTGCTCGTCTTTTTCCACTAAAGTTTTACCTAGGATAAACTTCTACGACCATTGCAGCTCCAGGGATTTTTGATACAGAGAGAGCCTGCCTTTGGAGGTGCCATGATCAGGGATGAAATCCTTAAATTCATTTTTAATCTCCTCAGGTCCTAAGCAAATGCCTTCCAACTCCGCCTCTCTCTCTGCATTCTGGATGTTGGCTTGGACTAACTCAGGAATTTCCCGTTTATAATGTTTTCTCTTTTCCACAATCATTTTCTGGAAACGAAGGGGAAGTCTCATAGGCTTTCTCCTGCCAATGCCTGGAGGGGAAGAAACAAAGCATGAGTGCTTACATGGAGGCACGATAACAGGCGGGAAGGCTATCAACAAGAGTCGAGAAAAAGCAGGTTAATCAAGAATCTCATCGCTAATGCTATAAAGAAATATTATGACATCACATTGGATTAAAGTAACTTTGTAATATTATGACATCACATTGGATTATTTCATTTAAGAAGCTCATGCTAATGAAATTAAAAATAAAATAAAATATTTAACTGCCATTATATTTAAATTTATGAAGAACAACATTTCAATATCCGACCATGCTGCTGAAAATCAAGGTTTAAGATGAATGAAAATGGGCGGCATAGATCGCATCCCAGAATCCAAATATTGGTTGTTTGGTGCGCGTGATAATGAGGAGCGCCATAATGATTAAGCTACATAAGATGAGTATAGCCTTTACACACAGTATGGTAAGGAAGCATATCGATACCATCATAAGAAGGGATCGGTGAAGTGACAAATGTCAAGTCCACTGTTGGAATAGAGTCCCACAGCTACAGAAGAAGCTGCCATTTTGGCAGATAGATAGTTTGGCGAAGACGAAGAGATAAAGTAAAGCTACGACGCCGTAGCATGTTTCTAGCTGCAGAGCAGAGCCGGAAACCGTGACTGTTGGGACAGAGAAGTCAAGGAAGACGACAGTACCTGAGCGGCCGAGAAGAGAGAGCTCAACCACTGCATTGAAGGCAGCGGCGAAGACAGGAGGGCTCAGCTACCCTCATAAAGGAAAAGGAGCGATGAGGCCAAGGTATTGAAGGCAAAGGACAGAAGACGGGAAGCGATGCATAGTACCCATGGTCAGTGCCAGGAAGCATGGAAGACTGCAGAGAGCAGTGGTGTGACAGAAAGCGGCTACCCCAAGTATAGATATACTGACTGTCACTAATTAGGGTTTTGGGTTACTGTTGGGACAGGCCCACAGTGTTGTAATGGCGAGGCCTTAGGGCTGCCTATAAAGGGATATATTTTGTATTGTAAAAGGTTGGAATTTTGAGCATTTTAAGCCATCTAGCTAGTCAGTCCTTTTGGAGCTAGACATCAGAGAGTCTGAGAGCCCAGTAGTCTGTTAGCTCACTATATTTTGTATTGTAACAATCCGCAGGGATTGAGAGAGAGAGAGAGAGAGAGAGAGAGAGAGAGAGAGAGAATATTGTAAGAAGGAAATATAGAGAAGAGATCTAAGAGAGAAGGGCTCCAGGCTGTGTGCGGAGTTACCCAAAAGATCTCTAGCTGCATATGCGGTGCAACAGAACTGTGTACCTCTCTCAAGTTATAATATAGAAACACAGTTCTGTGGATGTAGCTTCTACCCTGGAAGTGAACCACGTAAAATCAAAGTGTTATGTGATTGATTCATGTGATTGTATTTGCTTGTTATATATGTCATTCATTACATGAACTTTGCTTACAGTAAATGTATGTATGTGTTATTCAGTTCACAGCATATTAAAAGGATAAATGCAAGTTGAAGTCTTTAAGTATTATGTATAAGAGTTTGTCTAAGTTTCACTCAAGACATTTAAGAGTCGCAGTATAAAACAGCCTTGTGTATTGAGTCCTGTGAGTTGAACACCAGTAAGCTAAGTATGCTGAGTCGCAGCAGTAGGATATCGCAGGGAGGCAATATCACACCATCAGAGGAGTTGTGGTGTGCGGTACCATAGGTTGAGGATTGAGCGTAGGAGAGAGTTACGTGTCACCCAGGACGCGTCGATGCGATAAGGACTAGAGTCATCACGGGTAAGAGGAAACTGTGCATCGCAGAGAGAGACATCTCGCGGGCTAAGAAGAGCTGCGAGATGCACACAGGACGCCATACAGAACCTGTTCGAGACACTTGAGTATTTGGCCAACCCATTAGGATCACTTCGGGTGAGACTCCAGGCCTCTCCGCGGTCTGTTACCGAAAGGGCCAGTGAGCTAGGGGTGTTGTTGGTACATGATAGTAAACCCGGGTCTGCCCAGCAAACCAACAAATGGTTCCGTCGCCGGTTTTGAACAAACTGAGCACTGATGTTCTGGTGGCATCCTACTAGAGACGAACTCAACGAGTGGGTTTGGTCTAAGGAGAAAGAGTTTGCCGAACACGAGAACAAGAGTCCTAGACTGAGTACAGAGGACTGGTTAGAAAAACATATCGTTACAGACCTGCATGCGATATTTTTTGCGACCTTTGGAAACGAGCTTTACGAATGGTTATCAAAGTTGACTGATACGAGCATATTCAAGAAGAAAATAAACATTGTCTGGACACCGAAGCTGATTCAGACTGTGAAGAACCTTGATAATCCCATTACGAGGACAGTAGAATTCCGGCTTGCGAGTGTGCTGGAAGGCTTCATCACAGAGTTTGCAATTGAACAGAGAAAAAGCTTCAGCGAGGATGAACAGTACTTCTTCAAAGGATATCGCGGTAAGTACCTCAAATCTTTAAACTTGTCCATTAAGATGTTATTACATGAAAAAGGAACAATGGATCTAGTTTTAGATGAATAAGTAAAGATAGTAATGTCACAAGAGTTTGAAAGTGATTTTGATGGCATTGGACGTACACGTAGTGGAAAGAAATACAAAGTAGATTTCAGCTCTCCCATATTTGAATACAGTTAAGATAATACTAGACAACAGAGTCACAATACCACAAAAAGAACCGAAGAGGGTATCCCTTACCACCCTTATACCCCACAGAAACAGATCGGGACTCAGAACAATCCCATAGGAACTCCATCTAGTAGCTCCCAGACAGTACATACTACCGCTACATCACCTCCACCTACACCACCGAGTGGTAGTAACACAGCAAATCAACATCCACCACGAAGAAATAGAATGGGGGATGATATGAAGCTACCTATCTTTAAGGGTATAGGGGCAGAGGACCCAGAGCAACATTGGTTTCTATGTGAAGCTGTGTGGACCATTAAAGCAATCAATGATGATAATAGTAAACTTGTACAGTTGGTCACCACACTAAGAGAACGAGCCTTAACATGGTATATGAAGTATACCTTAGCGGTACCCAGAACACGTGTCCAGGTCAGGACCTCCATGATTAAAGAGTTTAAGAAACCTAAGTTTGAAGCACAGTGCATTACAGAGCTCAAAGACATCAAACAATTACCTACAGAGTCAGTGTGGGACTTCGATCAGAAATTTAAAGCCCTGATAGACCAAGTCAGCTTTGAGTTTGCACCGGAGCAGCATAAGGAATGGTTTATTGCAGCACTTCTCCCTCACATCAGACTAGCATTAATGCAGCAGAAACTCCAGACGCAGGACAACGCGTTGGAGATGGCGATGAAACTAGAGGCTTCACCTCTAGCTGAAACCAACACAGGTATGACAAATCTTCAAAACCAGTTGGCTAATCTCATGATACAGATGCATGAGCTTAAGAAAGGGAAAGAGGTTGTGCAAGACATATGGTGTGTAAAGTGTAAAGCACAAGGCCATACTAAATATAATTGTCCAGTCTTTGTAGAATATATAGCAACCGGGGCTCTTAACCCTTTACCACAGACCCACGGGCTGTGGTGTGAAATATGCAAAACAAGAGGACACCTACCTCACCAGTGCCCTCTACTTCAGAAATACGTACAGACACCTAATAACCTATACTGCGTCTTCTGCAAGTCCGTAGGCCATGATGAACACGATTGCCGAGCCTATGATCTCATGGTCGGGAGCAAGCAAGACTTGTACAGAGTTCAATCAGAAACACAAGGTCCAGCAGCAGGATCACAGTATGATCAGGCTCATGTTGGCCGTGGAGGAGGATTCAGAGGACAAGGAGGATTCAGAGGTTTTGGCCGTGGTCGTGGACCAGTCACTTGTTACAACTGTGGAGTTCTAGGACATTATGCTAGGGACTGTCAGAGCCCTACCACCACATGTAACTATTGCAAATATTATGATCACACTATAGAAGACTGTCCTACCTCGATAGCTAAGATCAGAGAACCTAAGCCAGCAGTACACCAGAACATCCAGCTTATTGCTGCTGAGCAGGAAGAACCAGAACCAAGAGTCAACATTGTGACTTGCAGTGGTGCTTCCACCAATGAGACATCGCAGGTTACTGAAAAGACCACAGGTCAGGAGTGGGTGCGCAAAGCTCCTAACAAAGCAAAACCACTTGACCTACAGAAGAATAAACAAACATTTCAGGAAGCTAAGACTTTCTTTGATGACCCTATGCAATCAGGATCGCAGGTACCGCCGTTTAGGGGCGTACCGCAGCAAGCACCTTGTGGCGTTAGTCCTGTACAGATATCGCAGGCTACCACATCGGGCACATGCGATGAGGACGAGTTGATGGGAAGTGTACAATCCTTCCTGTGGAGCTGTTTAAAACTCGTGAGAAATGAGCAAGCTATCGAAGAAATTCAGCGCATCATAGATCAGTGTCAACCATATTCTTCCATGAGCAGTGCACAGCGTGTTGCTCATAGCATTATGGGACATACAAGAACAGGAAGAGAGATGCGACTCACAGCACAGGTTGGAGAATTTGAAATGGACGAGGTGATCCTAGATCTAGGATCAGAGGTAAATGTTCTGACTAAGCAGACATGGGAATAGATGGGTAGCCCTAAGTTAGTCAGATCGCCTATCCATGTGCGATTAGCTAATCAACAGCAGGTATCACCCCTGGGTTGATTATCGCAGGTACCAGTTGACATTGACGGAGTTCGCAGCTCTGTGGACTTTGAAGTTATAGAAATCATTGGCGATAGTAGACCATATCCAGCACTGCTAGGGATTGATTGGGCGATTGGTAACATGGCCATTATCGACTTAAAGAGAAGACAAATGACCTTTGAGGTCACGCAGATCCGGGTCATCGCACTGTTAGATCCTCTTCAGGGTCCTAGATACATTGAACCTATCCGAGCAGAGGAAGAGGCACGCAACATGGACAGTCTTTATCAGATGACTGCGAACCAGAGCAACTACATCAATCCAACCGCAGAAGGGAACATTAGTTGGCGATGCGACAGCTCATGCGCATCGGATTCGGATGTTGGTCTAGAGAACTGGCAGAACAGACTTTACGAAGTCTCAGCGCGCAGATGTGCGTACATGACTAAGTCACTGCGATGGATTGGCGTAGAGATCAACGAGATTCCATCATTTCATGGTCTAACAGCTATCCAAGACTTTCTCACGCAGTATGAACAACAAATTCCTCACGAGCAGAGGATCACAACTATGGACCTTGCAGTACGTGCCACACCTGCAAGATGGTGGTATGCACATAAAGAGAATATCGCATCATGGAATGATCTTAAGAGATTGATGGCGATCAGATTCTCTACCAACAGAGAGTATGTCCAGCAGAGATACACAGGAGAAAGTGACCCCAAGTCACATATTCAGACATGTGAACAGGATTGGTCGGACATTCCTGAGGATGAATGGGTTCACCGATTCATTCACACTTTGGACACAGTTCCACAGAACTGGTACACAGAGACTGAATTGCGCAAGGGAACGACTACATGGCCACTGATGATAGACATCTTT
This sequence comes from Pseudotsuga menziesii, assembly GCA_001517045.1. NCBI lineage: Eukaryota > Viridiplantae > Streptophyta > Pinopsida > Pinales > Pinaceae > Pseudotsuga > Pseudotsuga menziesii. The sequence goes on from LPNX011151533.1 coordinate 455,010, forward strand.
TTACTCACGTTCGCTTTTGAATCTGAGTATCCAAGCATTGATCAAGCTTTAGATGTTATAAAGATTAAGATATTTGAGGATGGTACCCTATCAGTACATACTCAACAAGAGTGGGCCATCCAGTTAGAAGATGCACTCGAGTGCTATAACTTTGTAGCAGAACCAGAGTATGAGAATGAGGATCCTCGCAGCATCAACATTCTGGAGTTAGAGGGGACTCGCGATGTTGATGGACCGAAGCTACAAATTCCAGCAATCATAGAGCCCATCAAGATTAAAAAGATCAATATTGGCACAGACATAGAACCAAATTTTGCCTCTATTGGAGACTATTGGACCGATGAAATAGTTGGACAGATTGCAGACTTGCTACATGACTATCAGGACCTATATCCCACCAATTTCATAGAGATGAAGGGAATAGTCGGAGACCTGGGAGTAATGAGGATACCATTGAAAGAGGATGCTAGACCAGTCAAGCAACGTCCATATAGATTAAATCCACGCTACAAAGAAAAAGTTAAGGATGAGATCGATAAGATGCTAACAGCAGGCATCATTGAGCCCGTAGAAGAGAGTGAATGGGTTAGTCCCATGGTCATGCAAGAGAAGAAAACTAAAGGAGACATCAGGATCTGTGTCGACTTGCGTAAACTCAACGACGCATCGCTTCATGATCCATTTCCGACACCTTTCACTGATGAAGTACTAGACAATGTGGGAGGACAGGAGGTCTACTCCTTCACTGATGGCTTTTCAGGCTATCACTAGATCAGAATGCACCCGGAAGATCGACATAAGACCACTTTTGCAACAGAATGGGGCTCATTCCAGTATACGGTAATGCCGTTTGGTCTTAAGAATGCACCAGCTATCTTTTCTAGAGTAGTAGTTGCTGTATTTAAAGAATACATCCATAAATTCCTAGAAGTTTATTTTGATGATTGAACTGTATTTGGATTAATTGACAAGCACATAGGAGATTTAAGACTGATGTTAGAGAAATGTAGGCAATACCAGATTTCTCTAAACTTGAAAAAATGTATATT